>OMLP01035514.1:0-15046 GCA_900302685.1 Spondyliosoma cantharus
CTGGAGTCTGTGCAAGCATGAACGCTATCTCAAAAAAATCTTGATTGGATAGCTAGTACATCTGTTCACAGAAATTCATGGTTCCCAGAAGTTGATTCCAAGTAACTGTGGTCAGTCCCTAACTTTCGCTGTGGCGCCTCGACGGAGTCTGTGCTCTGTGCTCTGGAGTCTGTGCTAGCATGAACGCTATCTCAAAAACATCTTGATTGGATAGCTAGTACATCTGTTCACAGAAATTCACAGTTCCCAGAAGTTGATTCCAAGTAACTGTGGTCAGTCCCTAACTTTCGCTGTGGCGCCTCGTCGGGGCGGGGCTCTCACGTGGCAGGTGAGAATTCTACCACTGAACCACCAATGCATGAAGCCAGTAAAATAAATGGGATAATTCTGCGCTCCTCTGGAGTCTGTGCTAGCATGAACGCTATCTCAAAAAAATCTTGATTGGATAGCTAGTACATCTGTTCACAGAAATTCATGGTTCCCAGAAGTTGATTCCAAGTAACTGTGGTCAATCCCTAACTTTCGCTGGGGTGCTCCGACAGGGGAACCCATTTAAGATCTCGACAGAAAAGGCTGTAAAGCTATGGGTTGGATTGTCATGAGCAGTGGCCCTCATATTCATTGTCCCCTGAGGGAGAAGTTTTACCACTGTGATGATCCTCATACTTTTCATTAGCACCATAGTCGGGTCAGAGGAGAGTGGTCTATCTGTACCTGTACAGCTTCTACTGTGCTATGATGAAGCTAAAGCTAGTCCTGCATTGAAATTAGTGAAAAAATGGGATCATTCGCTTTTTCCTCGAGTGAAGCTCCTCTGGAGTCAATGCGAGCGGAATCGAACCCGGACCTCACTGAGCATGAACAGCAGGCTGAACTTGTGACTGAGGGATACTGTTAGGGTTCTTTTTCAGTGCCAGCTTGTTAGAGGGTTTTGATACAGAGTTCAAATATTTCTTTATGTAATTCTAAGTGGAGAACCAATAATTATTGGTTTTATTCAACAGCATTCCAGACCATCAACACAATGCAACAACATATACAACTGTTTTGTGCATTAACACAGTAGCCCTTAAGCCTCATATGCCTATGACTGGAATCAAATCTCTATTTGTTCCTTGTTAGATCCATATGTTGGGCCATTTTGCTGGTCATTATTCACATGTGTGTTTATATAGCTTGATCAGGCTATAATAAAAACAACTGTTTTTCAAATTAGGTCTGCGTATTCCTGATACACCAAGAGAATGAGCTCATAGTGATCACTACATGCTGAGCTGAACATCTCCCAAGTCCTCTCAGCACAGCTGTCTGTGTATTGTGCTGCATTTGTATAGTGTAAGCATCTTTGTTTCATTACTTGCAAGAATAAGAAAAAAGTTAGATACACTGAATATTATTTGATTTTTTCCACCATTACTTGCATTCCAATTATTGTGGAGGTGTGTGGTTTAGGTGCCCTAAATACCCCTATATTTTCTAGTGAGACACTGCCACCCCAAAATGATCACATAACCATCCTGGCCACCCCACAGAAAATTTCCTGGATCCGCCACTGTTCATGTGGAGTATACTGTCTTTTATCATTGTGGATCAAAAAGATGTTTATTTCACAAATCATTGCTAACTCTAGCAACACATAACTGCGTTTGCTGTCACGTACTGTGCGACACATGAAGTTGCAGGACAGTTTTTCTTTTCTTCCTTCTACTCATGAATCCATGTGAAACATTGCTTACTTCAGTGCTGATATTTACCCTCCACTGCATTGTTGTTTTAATCGTTGAGCTGACATATTCAGGTAAATGTAAAGTTCCGCGTTTAAATGCATAATGTTTTTTTATTCGTGGATATAAAGCGTCAGTAGCGAGTCGTCTCGGTTTCTATGGTTTACCGACAAGTGTTGTTGTTGGTGGACGGACTTTTAGCTATAATGAAGCGTCCCTATTGATTGAAATAAACTGCCTTTACGCAGCCTTAGCAGCGTTTCCTGGAGATTGGAACGACATCCGGGTTACACATAGGTTGCTGCGGTCGCCATGTTGCTGAATGAAATTAGCTCCAAAACATTGAATAGCCGCTAGCAATATCGATATTTTATTTTTTCGTGGAATAACAGTTGTTAGAGCACGAAAACTATTGTAAATATGACTTAGGATTTATAAAACTCCTACAGAAGCCCCATCCCCTGTAAGTAACACAACTGAATTGATAAAATGTATTTATTCATTGGCAGCTGGCCTGTTAGCAATAACAAGCTAACCTCATTAGCATGGGCTATCACGCGTCCCGTGGCAAGGATCAGTTTAATTAATTAAATGCCACAGACAGCAGTATTGTGGATGTTACAGTTTGATAATTTAAACATACTTTCAGTATATTTATTACCCAGCCCTACGCTCATACCTTATCATTAGGACAATTGATACAAACTAGCTAGCGCTAGCTAACGTTACGCCCCGGACTGAAACTGGAAGTGGGCGCTAACGTTAACACCATGACAAACAATGAAAATTGCTTCATGTGGGTCATTTTGGTAGTCAATATCACGTCGTTATTGTGGTGTAAATACGAGTGGTTTGCTGCTAACTTGCTCATCGTTCAACGCTAACGTTATAATTCCCTATAATCGACTAATGGCAACAGTGTACATAACCATCACAAGTATCGGTAACGTACACAACCTTTGTTTAAAATGCAGGTAGACCTGGGCTGATACACAGATCCGCAGATAAGACTCGATCAAGCCCATCATTTTCATTACAGGACTAGTTTCTGTCATGAAAACCATACATTTGTCAACTGTCAGGGAGTGCATCATTACATATCGGTCTTAATTTATTCCGGCGCCGCTTAAAGATGCGCAAAGATGGGTTATGGATACATTACGGTAAAGATACAGTTAACACGGTTTTACACTTAATTTGCAAGGTGTATGTTCTGTGCCTAAATGTAGTAGCCCTGGCAATTTTTTTTTTAACGATTTACCCGATGGTCACATAGTAGTATGTGATGTGCAAGCTGTCCACGTTGAAGAGGGTGGTATGGTATCACAATAATGTTGACCAAATGCATTGATATTGATAATTATCCAGCCCTAGTGTGTATATATTTGAGAATGTTAATGTGCACTAGTGGGTGATATTGAGGAAATACTCCATCTCAGGTTATGGCATTTTATGTCAAGATATTGATATATTTATATGGAATAAATGGCATGGCCTGCTCTCTGATGCTACTGTCATATTAGGCATCTGCAATTCATTAAGATGGGACCAGGTTAGATGTAATTTTGGTACATAATCATTACTAGTATATGCAATACTTTGTTTACCTATCAGGCTAAGCCCTTTGAGCAGTTTTGAATCACATGAAATGCTTTAAATTCACTTTTTGACATGCTTTGCTTTGCTATTTTCACAGATTATTGTGTCTAGACGTAGCAACAGTGTCACGCAATGCACCATGGAAGTGGATCACAGAATATGCAACGACAGCTCCAGAGATCCAAGTCTGTCAGTGGGTCTGAGGCAGAGGATCAGCAGCAGCCCACAATGGCAGTTACACAGCAACAAGCTACAGTTAACCATCCTCAGTCTCCTGTGACCACATTTTCCTCTGCTGCCAGCCCATCAGCCCCTCAGTCACCCAATTATCAGATTATCATGAGTCGCAGCCCAGTCACTGGCCAGAACATGAACATCACATTACAAAATGTCGGACAGATGGTGACTGGTAATCAGCAGATCACCCTAACCCCACTCCCCATCCAGAACCCAGCATCCCCTGGCTTCCAGCATACTACACCTCAGTGGAGGTTTGAGCATGCTCCATCCTCCTACATCCAGGTCACCTCGCCTGTGCCCCAGCCTATGCAGCCCCAAAGTCCCACCCAGCACAGCCCGGTCCCCCTGCAAAGTGTGACAAGGCCAGGAGCACCTGCAGCAACGTTGGGTGTTTGTGGGCAAAGTCCAACACGATTTGTCGAAGCTGGCATGTTAGTGCGGCAAATCAGTTTAGGCAGTCCATCAGGAAGCGGACACTTTGTTTACCAGGACGGGACAGGACTGATTGCCCAGGGCACACCTGGCCAGGTACAGCTGGCGTCTCCAGGAGCACCAGGCTCTGTGAGGGAACGTCGGCTGTCTCAGCCTCACTCACAGACTGGAGGCACCATCCACCACCTCGGACCTCAAAGTCCTGTGGCCACCGGTACTGCTCTCTCCACTCTGGGCAGCCCTGGTCACATCACCACCTCCAACCTACCTCCGCAGATCAGCAGCATCATTCAGGGACAGCTTGCGCGCCCTATGATATTTGAGAAGACGTCACAAGGTGTGGTTGCTGGAGTAGGAACCACAGCCACAGCCACATTCAGTATACCCTCCTCCATTACACCCTCTAGCCCATCCCTCACCAGTCCAACACAAGGGATCCCCAACAATCCTCTTGCGCCCACCAGCATGGCAGTGGGCACTATGAAGAAGCAGGTTCCCAAGAAGTTGGAGGAAATTGCTCCTTCTACACCAGAGATTGCCCAGCTGAGAAAACAGTGTTTGGAGCACCACGCTAAGAAGATGGAGAGCCTGAAAGAAGTGTTCAAAGAATACCTGATTGAGCTTTTCTTTCTACAGCACCTCCAAGGGAACATGATGGATTACTTGGCATTTAAGAAAAAGCCCTGTGTTCCCTTGTATACTTACTTGAGACAAAACGACTTAGACCTTGAAGAAGAGGAGGAAGAAGAAGAACAGTCTGAGGTCATTAATGATGAGGTATTACATTTGCTTGCTTTTACTGTAAGATCCAGTGGTACTTTCACAATCAAACAATCTGTATTTACTTAATTCAGTGAACATCATTCCTCTTTTAAATCTGTCTTTTTCAGGTAAAGGTTGTTACTGGAAAGGATGGCCAGGCAGTGACACCAGTTGCCATAGCAACACAGCTTCCTCCTAATGTTTCTGCAGCGTTCTCTGTCCAGCAGCAGCTTCAGGTGAGAGAGGCAACACTTGTTTTCAGCACTTATTACAGTGCAATTATCTATAGATTCTTCAGTTTTATTTTGTAAGAGGACATCCCTCACTAATTGTTTGAGATGTTTTTTTAGGGACAACTAGGAGCTGCTGCTGGCACAATTACAAACCCTGGAGACATGGATGCCTTTAAGAGGCAACAGGCTATGGTGCAAGCAGGTAGGGCAAGGATCGTAGACTCCTGTCTCTCTTATGTTGCTTTGTTTCCTCCCTGTTTGCTTTGTTTTCTGTTTGTTTTCTTTTCTCCCTCTAATTGCTTCTGCTTTTAGATATTTGGCATCCTCTACTAGCGCTCTGTGTTGAAGTCTTAACTCGAGGAAGGAGAGGTGACCTGTAAGGTCTGCAGAAGGTCATTGCTCTGTGCCGAGTGCTTTTGTTTTGCGTTATGAGGGTATTGTGTGTTTTAAATCCCAGATCAGGCTAAGAGGTCCCGGATTGAAGTTGGTCGCCATGGGCTGATTTTCCAGCATCCTGGTGTAGCTCCTTTAGGATCTCCTGGCGTTCCACTCCAGCAGCTTATGCCAACTGCGCAAGGTAGGAGTGCTACAACCAGGCCGCTCTGTGTTCTGTTCGATGCTGCTGGACGAACCCCCTTCTCAAACTAAGGAGATTTTAAAAAGTGAATCACAATATTCATCTTCTACAAACAAACTTCAAGCAGCATCAACAAACAGATCTTCATCCATCTGCTGGATTTTCTCAGCAGTCCACAGGAAGTTCAGGCTTAGCTGTGCCAGCACCAGCTCTCTCTGTCAGGATAAATGGGGACGAAGACAATCCAAGTCTGAAGAAGAGTAGCCACTCAATGGGAAGATGCCATGTCTTATGATTTTCCTTTTTTGTTTTATCTATTGATCACTCGTCGTCATCCATCTCTTCTTTTCTGAAGTTTGTTCCTGTTAGTCATCTTTATTTGGACAGATCTTCTTGTGCTGATGGACTTTCATCTTATTTGGAGGTGGATCACAGAAAGTGGGAACCCTGTGGGAATAAAATCACTTTCAAATGGGTTTTGCTTGTTTTCCCATTTTATCGATCCACGTGTCATGCGTCCTTTTGGTTTACCATTGTCATTCCTTCACAAGTCTCTTCCTCTCCGATTGTCCTTCTTGTATCATCAAAAAGGAGTCAATATCATCAGTCTTATACTCATTCGTTACATCTTCAGGAGTGTCTTTATTTATCTCATATCCCCATTTAGTTCATTTCCTTCCATGTTATTTCATGGCATTTTGTTCTGACTTGGCCTCTTTCCCCCAGTCTAAGTAGGAGGGGAATCATGTGGAGGAGTTGCGTTCACGACACAGGTTTTTGCGATTGTGGTGGTGTGGGTGTGTCAGGGCCAGGTGTTGATGGCGTCTAGGCAAGGTGGTGCGCCGTGCAGGGAGGTAAGGCAGGCGCTGCTTTAGTGTGCACAGCTCTGCTCAGGCCTGCTGTCTGCAAGACCCCATGTTTGTCCTTTTGCTCACCTCTGTGCTTTGTCGCTATGTGAGGCATCCAGATGCCTTGGTTTCTGCTAGAATGACATTGCTTCATGCATGCCAAACATATGGTGTTTTTGTGAGTGTCTGCTCTGTATTTTTATTTCCCCTTTCTTCTCCCTGTCTCTTTATTTTCAGAAGTTATTCTTCTTTTCATTTTCCTTTGTAACATTTCTATTTTTCCTCTTTAAAAAACTCTTATTGCACGCATAATTTTTGATGTTTTTAACCACATTCTCTCAGCATTTAAAATGCAATGTTTTGGTTTTGCATTAATCAAAGTAGTATTTTATTTGAGAGACATGTAGATTCTCACATTGATTTCATTTCTTCTGTAACCATTTTGCTGTATGACTTTCATTAGTTTCCGCTCTGATCATCAGGATGTAGTACACTATTGTTGATTCATAAAGTACATCTAGTTCATTAAGGCAAGGTTCTGAGAAGCTCTAACAGCTGAAGCTCAAACAGTCATTTAAAATTTCAAGGTACTATTTCATTATCCATTTATTTGCTCTCAAATATATATATAAAGAGGAAGCTGCCAAATACCTAATGGCATTTAAAACCTTTTTTTTTATATCAAGAGCAAAAAAAAGCGTTTACAAAACAATGACAAGATTGACATTTGATTTTTACCGTCTGTCTTTGTGTTGCTTTCTATACCACCCCTTTGTTTGTCCTATAATTTGGTTACTATGTGTACAGGCGGGATGCCGCCTACTCCTCAAGCAGTCCAGATTGCAGGACAGAAGCAGAACCAGCAACAATACGACCCATCTAAAGGGCCTCCCGTGCAGAATGCAGCCAGTCTGCACACCCCTCCTCCCCAGCTGCCTGGCAGGTTACCCCAAGGTGCCCTCCCAATGGCAGGCCTGCCCATGGCACTCTCTCAGCAGCCTCAGTTAGTGGACAACACAGCTCAGACTGCTGGTCAGCTCCAGGCACAGGTGAAGGTGCAGGCAGGTGGACCTGTCCTGTCCACAGTGAACCCCCACACACAGCTCCAGGCACAGTTGCAACAGCAGATGCAGCCAGGTCTTCATCTCCAGATGCAGCCGCAGCAACAATCTCAGGCCATGCTACAGTCAGGACAAGCGGTCAGTCTGCCTAAAAAAATGTATAAATGTAGTTTTCATGTTTGTTTGTGAACAAATGGTTAGACTGGTGCTCGTTCTAGTAACAATATTTTTTCTCATTTTTTCAGACGGTGGCACTTGCTCGGCCTGGCACAGAGTCAAACCAGCCAGTCCAGAGAATCATGACCAACTCAATATCCATGACATCTATGTCTTCTGCTCCTAATGCTGTTCCAACCCCCCATGCTGCAAATCCACTCAGGCCTCTTGGCTCGAACATCAACCCAAGTACCCAGTCCAAATTGACTGGAACCAATGGCATATCCACAGTCAAAATGGTGGGCTTTGGTCAAAATGCGACCATGCAGTCCTCACAGGAAACTTCTCAAGATAAGCAAGTTGAGCAGGCCAAACTGGTAAGTTTCTCTAAGCACATGTTGTTTTCAATCTGCAAATTAGCTTGGCCTGAATTTAATGCCTTGAAATGTCTCAGATATGTGTTGCCTCAATTTTTCTGAAAGAAAACATAGATGCATACTCTTCCTCATATTTATTCATAGTGACATTTGATAATTGTGAATAATTGGCAAAAATGTGTGCATTGTCTCATATTTGAATGTGTCCATTGAGTTAAGTTAACATTTTTGGCTTCAACGCCCTGTCTCTTACTGTAGTAACTGAAACATTCTTGATTTCTGATCTGATGTCACATGCGGTTTCTTTTTTCTAGGAGAGTCAAGTTCATCAACGCATCTCTGAGTTAAGAAAGGAGGGCCAGTGGTCAGCCAGTAGGCTCCCCAAGCTTGTGGAAGCCTCGCGTCCAAAGTCCCACTGGGACTACCTCCTCGAGGAGATGCAGTGGATGGCAGCTGACTTTGCCCAGGAAAGGAGATGGAAAGAAGCTGCGGCTAAGAAGGTATGGAAGAGATTGAAGTAATCACAGAGACAGAAAATTACACATCAACACAACAAAAGGAGGGGTCAGTACAAAAAACTAATGCCAAACTGTCTAATGTGTCTTTCAGCTTGTTCGCACATGTGCACGCTACCATCAAGAGCGGAAGAAAAGTGAAGAGCGGTCAAAGAAAGAAAGGGAGATTCATCTTCGTCACATTGCCAGCACAATTGCCCGAGAGGTGGAATTCTTCTGGTCTAACATTGAGCAGGTATTCATTCATGTATTTATTTTTCTAAATTATGTCATGGTTTATAAATAATAAATATAACGATAACGAGGTGTCTTTCTCCACCAGGTTGTGGAAATTAAACTCCAGTTTGAAATATATGAGAAGAGGCTCAAATCACTCAGCTTACAAAAAGCCTCAGCCAAAGGTACCTCCCACTGAGCAACTACCAAAAATAAACACAATTTATATTCTCTATTTCATGAACTTTTAATTATCATTAATTCAAAGCTAAACTCAGCTGATTTACTTATCCTGTAAGTGCCTTCGTAATGACCAGATTTTTGGTACTGAACTTAAATTACTTGTGTTACAGTACCTGGTCAGTCAACAGGCGTAAAGGCTGAGAAAGAGGTAGGTGCACTAACAATTTAATGAAGGACAATGCAAATGCACATATTGCATCTTATTCATAGTTGTTTATATGTATTTGTTTCTTGCTAAAGGAGGTGACGACTTCAACAAGAAAAAGAAAATTAAGTTCATCCTTGGTTGATGAAGATGGTAAGTGTCGAACTATGAAGGTTCACGTCCCCAAATAAATCCAAAAAATGATGACAATGATGTGAAGAGTCTGTACATTGTATATTTAACATTTGCCTTGGCTATGAAACAATAATTTTAACTTTTTGACTATCTTTTCATGTACTCACAGATGAAGAGAGCACCATAGAGGAACAGGAGGTTGTGGAGGGTGAAACAGACCACAAAGCAGAGTTGGTTGTCCTTGCCAAAGATGGTATGTATTTGCTTTTCTTCTATAACTCAGAGACTTTTAAGGAGGAGTATTGGGTTTAATCCCAAACCCCATTTTTACGATATTATTAGTAACAGTTCAAGGCTTAAGTGTCATCCATTTTCATCACCTACTATTATACACACTGTACAACAATCTGTACATCTTAGATTATTGTTACCAACACAGAAGCTATGGCTAGAGTAACAACATCCAAACTGAAACATTTACACATAATGTTATGCAAAGTTGTTAACAAACCTGCTCTACACTATTGTTCATAAATGGGACATTTGGTATTTAAACTGGGCAATTCTTCTCGGGCATTATATCATTTTCTTTTCTCAACTTATTACAAAGCAATACAAATGATGCTTAATTAAATCACCAAGTACCGGAATTACTTGACTTTGTGTCCGTATTGCTCATTCAAACGCTTCTGTATTTGGCTTTTAGCTGAGATGCCTCTGGATGCTTTGATGAAGCAGTACGCTGGCGCCTACTCTGACAGCTTTGAGTGGCCTCAGCCTAGTCTTCAGAGTGATGAGGATGACATGGATGAGACAGAAGGTGACTTTGTGATTGAAGAAAGAAATTGTCATGTTCATCGTCGTACCTGTTTAACCAGATGGTTGTGAATGATGTGACCCTAAAAAAATTGGATGTTTATTATTATTTCCAGAATTGGAACGTCCTGCAGGTAGTCCACCTGAGGCAGTGATGATTGACTCTCTACTCAGTGTTGATCAGTACCGTGCTGACAAAGCCACATCGTCCGACTCTGATGGGAAGCCTGCCAGAGACATAGCTGAAGTGGCTGCTGCCACTGAGCTCATCTTGCCCAAGGGCAGTCTAAGGACCACTTGCTCAGTAAGAAACACACGCATACACACACACACAAACATACAAAAGAAGAAGATGCCTTTCATCATTTTTAAATTGATTGTTTGTTTTACTAGACCCGCAGCCCAGCCCCTTTTCTACTGCACGGAGCGCTGCGGGAATATCAGCAAATCGGTGTTGACTGGCTGGCAAACCTTCACAAGAAACACCTCAATGGCATCCTAGCAGATGAGACAGGCCTGGGCAAGACCGTTCAGACAGTGGCTTACATGGCCCACTTAGCTGGCCAAGAGGGTATGCATCTGTTCAAAGATATACGTGACTTTTTAATATGGAAACTTTTTGGTATTCTTATATTTTAATGACTTCCGTGAAGGCGTTCATTAAAACATAGGCCATGTCTGTTGTTGTCCACAGGCATTTGGGGACCCCACCTTATTGTAGTAAGAACGTGCAAGTTGCTAAATTGGGAGGTGGAGTTCAAGCGTTGGTGTCCTGGCCTGAAGATCCTCTTGTATCTTGGTAACAGAAGGGAGCGAAGATCTAAGAGAATGGTATTATTTCTTGTATTTAAACAACATGTCTTGATGACATTACTCTCTATAAATGGCTCTAAATGTGACAATATATTATCTGATCACTGATCTACAGTGGTGGGGGGAAGCCAACAGCTTCCATGTGTGTGTGACATCCTACAAGCTGCTGATGAAAGACCAGAGCCATTTTCTGAGGAGGAGGTGGAGGCACCTGGTCCTGGACGAGGTGCAGCTTCTCAAAAGCATGACTGAGAAACACTGGGAAACGGTCTTTGCTCTCAGAAGGTGAGCGGCTTGATAAATATTATAACAAGTTAAGCCTCTCAAGAAAAAGGATTTTGGATTTTTCAGGCTTAGTCAATATGTTACATGCTTTTTTGTGTGTTCCTGATGATTACAGTGCTAAGAGTTGTTAGGGAGTGACAGATACGCATATGTGAAAGTATGTCTGTGTGAAAGTAGTTTTGGGCAAATTATTTCACCCATGAGATCGTTTCCATGTCAGAGGTTTTTATGCTTCTTTATGAAATCATTTTTAATATCCTGCCGACTCCTTGTAAAACAGCGAAGCTGTCTGATTAAGTGAGATATTTCTGTTTATCTTCTAGTGAGCAGAGGATTCTCCTCATCAACACTCCTCTACAGAATACTCTAAAGGAGCTGTGGACCATGATCCACTTCCTGTTGCCAGGAATCACCAGATCCTACTCTGACTTTCCAGTTAAAGCTGGCACAGACCAGAACCAGGACTACTGCCACAAATTGGTCATCCGCCTGCACAGGGTGGGTGTTGTGTATGCAAATCCCTCTGCCTATTTAACTGTGTAACATTTAAATTCAGAAGCATGATTTGCCTGCAGTCCTTAAATGCACATTACTCTTAACTGTAGATGATCCAGCCTTTCATCTTGAGGCGCTCCAAACGGGATGTGGAGAAACAGCTGCCCAAGAAGTATGAGCACATCCTAAAGTGCCGTCTCTCCAGCAGACAGAAGAGCCTTTATGAGGATATCCTCACTCAACCAGGGTGAGATATTTCCACCACAGATAGTTATATTGTGATATCTAAGTAAGGTTGTCCCTGAAACTGAGACTAATGTTTGAAAATATAACTACAGATGAATCTGACGTAACGCACATACCTGACTTTGAAGACATGCAAAAAATGATATATACATTCTATTCAATGTGTTTTATGGCTGACAGACATCACAGTTGATTTTATCAAAAATAAATTCTATATCTTTTTTTCAGATTTTTTCCTCATTTGTCTTGAATAGTGCAGATCTTACCATTACTACCAAAATTATGTTTAAAATTTGGTGTAACACATTAGTTTTCATGGGAAAGACCATTCTTCTTGTAAAAAACATGTGTAATGTCAAAATATGTTTCATGATATCAGTTGCTTCTTTCGGTTGTTTGTCATCTTGTCTTTCATAATGATGTCCTCTGTGATTGGTGTGCTCCCATAGAGCCCAGGAGGCGCTGAAGACGGGTCATTTTGTCAGCGTGCTTCAGGTGTTGATGCAGCTACAGCGAGTGTGTAACCACCCTGAACTGGTGGCACCCAGAGAGAACAGCAGCTCCTACTTTAGCTCCTCTCTACAATACAACGTCCCAATGCTGGTGCTGGAAGCTCTTAAAAATGACTCAAGCAAGGTATACACTTGTGCTTTGCATTGCTGATGTGCACCCCAGTCTTCACTGGTCCAGTTTAACTGTAAAACATGATGACATCTTAATTGGTAAAGGCCCTGAATATCTGTGCTGAAAGGATTAATCGGTTAGCTGATGAATAGAAAAAATATTCATGACAAATTTCATATATGATTAATTTGTCTCAACCAAGTATCAAAGCATCTGACAACATCTTTTCACTTTTAAAGACTTACTGTTATTTGTACCAATTAAGTTGAACCACTAATTGATAATGAAAGTAATCAGTGGTTTGTTCCTAGTTGAATAAGTTGTCTGCTTGCCTGTAGTTTTTTGATATTATTTGATATAATATGATTCTGCTTCCTGATTTTAAACCTTGCATATGTTGATTCAATTTGCATTGATCTGTTTGTGCTGTTGTCTTTTTTTCTGATTATCCTCCTAGATTGCAAACATGTCCATATTTGATCTAATCAATAATGAGAACAGACTAACTCGTTATCAGACTGAAGAGGCAGTACCCAAACTAAAGGTCACTCAACAGCTCATAGAGGAAATCTACACTGGTCCAGATCCAACACCACGACCCAAGCCATGCCCGATAAAACCCTTGAGGTCAGTAATAAACTCTCCAAGTAACATGACATGGTCCATGTGAAGATCTTTGGGCGTTTTCAAATTGTTCTAAAATGTAAATTTAAACAACAACAGAATTCATTTTATTTTTTGATTTAGATTGTTCCAGCCAGTGCAGTATGGAACAAAGCCAGAAGGTCGTCTGGCTACCATTACAAGCACGGTAGGCCAGCGTCCTCCAACAAGCTCTCCAACTACGAGCACCTCCACTTCCACCAACAGCCAGTCCGCTCTTCCCAGGGGCAAATCCCCCGTTAGCACTGCAACCACTACAGCCACTTCTCATGGTAAGATCATTTCAGGGAGAGTACTCCGTAAAGAATAGGACATTTTGTTTTCACGGTGGTTAACAGATTCAAGAACAATAAACTTTAAAAGAGAAACCTCACCACCGATTTGTATTTTATCGGTGCCTTTAACCAATGTGCTTATGCTATTTTTATCCTTGTGATGTGTGCTTTATACAGTGTTGTGCTGCATGGTTGTGTCACTGTTTGGATTTAAATGGATCTGATGTACTGTGTCATGCTGAAAAAAATCATTAACAACCCATGCTTTCATGTTTACTTTAGTCTTTGGAGTGCATTTTAAAAACATACAGTCAGTGTGTTCATATTTATGCACAGCGCTGCTAAATGTTGTAAAAAGTTTTGAGACGCCTTCATTTGCAGGTTTCGCAGGTCACAGAGGTTTCTTTTGCTTACATTTGTACTTCCATGCAGCAGTGGTGGGCTGGCCACATTGTTTTTGAGAGCTGCAGATGAAAGGCACTTACTGGTTGAGATGCACTAAATACTGTCACAGCAATGACATTCATTGTCAAGTAATATATTTTTCAACAGTAAAATTTGGGGCTCTTTTTCTCGATTAATTGATAGTTGTTTGGCCTGTAAAAAGTCAGAAAATTGAAAAAAAAACTGTTTCCCAAAGCCCAAGATGATATCCTGAAATGGGTCTCACTAAAAACGTGGCATTTCACATGGATAGGGGGGTTTGCAGGATGCAGCACTACATCAATTCAGATGTTTTCTGCCAGAAAGGCTTAAGGGAGTCAGATGATATATCAAATAGATATTTTGATTGCTTTAGTTGCAGTTTGGTTTGGTTTAGCCAACAGACTACTTGGTTAAGTTTCAGAAAAGCTCACGATTTTTATTAAAGTGATAAATCTGTTTAAAGTTACAAGTGACAAGACACCCAGTGCGAGCTAACGAGAGCCTGCATCATTGGCTCAACACCCTGTGTGACATGGGATATTAGGCACAGCCCCTGTGCCAAGTTGTTGAGGAGTTCCTTACTGGTCTTGTTTTGTCTACAACCCCAGGATATTCAGTTTTCTGCCACAGAGGTGTAAAGAAGCCAGATAATATGCATATTTGATAAGCTAGAATCAGAGAACTTTAACCCCCTCCCCCCAAAAAAAATGTAATAGTTGCTGCTATTAGTGGGCTAATCAAGAACATTTTTACCCTTGCTTGCTGTGTTGGCCCACCGCTGCTGAGGAAATGGAGGAAACTGTTTGATCGTACTTGATGACTTAATATTGGGATACCCCTAACATGTAGTCCCATACCCCCATTGCCTTGTACTTCACAGCGGCTGGAACAGCTACTCAGAGAGCCCAGACTACCCCTCCTGTCAGCAGCAGCAGCAACAATGCCGTCTCCACTGTAGCCTCCTCTGGGAACACTGGCATTGGGCAGCATGTGCTGGGGGCTGCCTCTGTGGCCTTGGGCCCAGTTGTGGGATCTATAGCCCCTATAAACCAGCCTGGACTAGCACAGATCCCCAGGCCAGCTCTTGCCCCCAGCCATGCCATCCAGCCCAGCTTATTGTCCCAGAGGCTGGTTCTTACA
>OMLP01035516.1:0-14217 GCA_900302685.1 Spondyliosoma cantharus
TAGCGACATCTACTGGAAGACACGTACGAGTTGCGAATCGTGTGGCACAAAACGGCATGGAAAAACAGTCTCAAAAAGCTCCACAGCAAAAGACAGAGGTTCACACATATATTTCCACTGAAAAATACTAAGTTGATGAACAAATGATGATATACAAGTTGCAAATTAGAGGCACAGACACAAATCCCTCTGTGCGGATACAAATTACTCTTGCACAGACACGGAGCCATCTTTGCGAATATGAATTACTCTTGCACAGACACGGATCCATCTTTATGGATACGAATTACTCTTGCACAGACATGGATCCATCTTTGTGGATACGAATCCATCTTTGCGGATACGTGAATAATATTGAGACTGTTCTAACTCCATAGTATGCGTCCTTTACATTAGCATACAGCAGGTCCAGGGTCTTCTTTCTGGTTTTACAGGTCACATACTGGGTGAATTTCGGGAATGTCTTTTTAATGGAGACATAGTTGAAGTCACCCGAGGTTATGTTATCAATATGTTCCTCATCAAAGATTAACTATTTCACCCACCCACACCTCTACACACACACCTATTAATTAGAATGATGATGTCTGTATGTCCTGTCCAATCAGAGGACTGACATCCGCGTACATTACACACAGCAGCGCTCCCCCTCCTCCAGTTGAATAGAGCATTTTGTTCATGTGGGGGAATTTTATGATACTCCAAGGTCACTCTGTCTCCAAACAATAGGAGTTCATACTTGTCTTGTACAGACGTTAAAGTCTGGATATTGATAGTGACAACTGCTCTATAAGCAATTGTCTCATGGTCTCTGCAACCTAGATACTCAAAGCTACTGTAGATATATCTACAGAAAAGATATCTGACGAAAAAAGCCAAGGCTAAGCTAGCTGTTTGCGTAAACCTCGTAAGGAGGCCTTCGATCTATCTATGTTTACAGACTAAGTGTCTCTGACCTATTTTACCTCTTAGTCCTCTGGCCAAAGGGGAGAGATTCTGCATCACCCCCCTGCTATGTTATTAAACAGATAACCATGTATGCAAGCACTTCCTCCTGAAGCTGTAAGATATAATTTGGACACTTGAGAAGGCTCGTTAGGATTATCATGGCATGTTGCTCCTCCATGGCCATGTTCTATAAACTATCTCAACATAAGTCATTGGTGTCTCTGAATTTTCTTCATCTCTCCTGAATGGTCAAGGGAGCCGAAATTCCACAACAGTTCATATACAGTCAAACGGAGTTGTTGTCATCATCTTTATTGATTACTGATCACTATCAAAGGCAAACTCAAAGATAAGACAAATACAAAGGTAGGACTGTCAGTAGCTGTGTTGGGTTGCTTGTATCCATGAGGCCTCCAGCTGATCAATGTGAAGAGGGCAGAATCTGTTTACATCGATTGTGAATTCCGACAGCACGGATTTCCAAAACCGAATCTGTTCCCACAGTTTACGAATTCTGTACATTTCTAACAGAAATAAAAAACCTGCTTTAAAATCCTTTGAAAATTCAGGGAATTAACATTTAAATTAATGGGGGTTTGATCTCCTGACTTTATACATAATGCATCAGGAGATGCAGCTGCTACGTTCCAATATGGCCGCCATGTTGACACACAAGATTCAATCAGAAGGTAAAGGACTGAACAAAATACAGCAAGGTTATAAGTGTGTGTGTGATTTATCCTGTTGTGGGTCAGAAGTCTAGCCCAGGCTAGATTTTGAAAGGCCCCCCCAAACTATGAACACGCACTGTCTGACAACTGCCAGGTACAGTGGAAGGAGTCCGTGTCCTCTCAAGCGGTGGGAAGAAGAGTGTATAGTTGCATCACTTTCATCACAACATCTAACTACAAGTAACTACCTCATGTCTCATTAAGCAAACACCTAATATTATCATATTAGCAACCAACACAGCCATTGCCTGTACTGATAGCTGTCAAGCTAGCTTTGTCAGTGTATTTTGATGTTGTAACTTATTGCTGGTTAGCTAGCAACTCCTAGCTATGGTAAAGCTAAAGATTTGTGGTGGGCCTGCTACACGTTTATTTCTATTACCCTCAGCGATTCACAGACAAACATGAAAATTGTATTGGACTCATGATAATAAGATGTGTTGCATGTTAGAGCTTCCATGATGAGAGAATCATTGACTCTGATGAGTAATATACGCCAGAGCGAAGCACATTATCACGTCATAGCAAACGACAGGAGGGCAACCAGCAGTGTTTGAGGAAGTGGAGGCAGAGGATGTGGGAGTGACAGGTCAAGGAAAAGATGTTCATACCTTGAGTAGAAGATCTTAAAGCTCAAAGGATTGCACATGAGCAGACATCTTGAGTAGAACATTACTTTTGCTTTTTTTCTGATAAACTACTTGTGCTTGTACAGTATTTTGTGTTTTGGTGCATAACAATAAACACAGTAAGTAGAAAGATAAAGGGCTGATTTTTCAAGTCAAAAGCAGTCAAGTCAAACAGATAAAATGAAAAAAATGTCATAAGCTGTGACATCTGTACAGTTTTGTCCAGGAATGTCTAAAGTAATCACCATTGAAAGTATATATGTTCACAGTTTGCTGAGGACATTCGAGCTCTGTTCCATTCAAATATCTAATCATGTTGCTCATCTATTGCTTTACAGGCCAGAACTCTGCCTGACGCCTATTTATTTGTCGTTCTGTATTTACTCCTTGTTTTGCATTATCTCTTGTTTGAATAAAGTCTTGAAATTATAAATGCCTTTTCTTTATACTGCCAGCAGGGCTCCAGACTGTGACCAAATGGTCGCACTTTGCGACCAAAATTTGAGACAGTACTAAATTTTACATTTAGTACTAATTCCACCAGATACTACATTTTACATTTAGTCGCACATGTGCGACAAGTGAATTTGCCTGTGTTTTTTTTTTTTTACACTGATACGTGGAAGGGGCGAACCAAAGAATTGGGATTCTGGAATCACAGGTGGCAGGCCAATGTATGTGAGAGGTGGAGGAAATGGGGAATGGCACTGTAAGTGGCTAATGTGTGGGTGGGTCCTAAAGTTGTTCCGAGTGTGGAAGGAGAAGGTTTCACTTTTAGCTAACAATGGCGAAACGAACTCTTGATACTTATTACCCTGCGATTCCACCAGATACATGTCCCCTGCATTATGGCCCTACCGAGCTGTTAGGTTTCACTCTAGTCTATGCACTGCGCTGCGTATCTGATCTGTCCCATCTCCGGCAGTCCAGAGCTCTCTTGAACAGATACGCAGGACTTCTATTTCAGCGGATGCCGGAGCACGACGCAGCAATTCACAGAAGGAATTGGAAGTCACACACTGAAAACAAGAATATAACATGTGGGGAACACGAAATTTGCAGGTAATGCTGGCACTACACAGTTTAAAACATAACACATTGGTCAAACACAGTGCTAGTCTAAGGCATAAAATATGCCATGACCTGTACTCCAATGAAAATGCAACTCCTCTGTCAGCTGCATTTAGAAGGCAAGAGGCTGTTAATCAGTGCACTGAGGAGGCCAAATTAATATTTAAGTTTAATACAGCCTTTTTCATTACCAAGGAAGAACTACCCTTTACCAAATATAAAGGCCAACTCGACCGGCAAAGAAAGAACGACGTGAAACTGAACTCAACATATAATAATTTCTTAATTATTATATACACACATGAGTCCAAAGAATCAAAGAAACAAGTGGCCCAGCACAATGGCGCCAGGTCGACACTAATCAAAATACGGCAGATCACACCTCCAGAGGCATTAAGGTGGCAGGGTTGATCAGTTCGAATGGGCTTAATGGACTCAGAGATTGTCAGATCACAATCAACTCTGGAGCTTCTGGTAGGTGATCCTAAAGTCAAGGCAACACAAGTACTACAAAAGTTGTAGAAGAAGACAATCTTTTGGAGAGGCTCAAAAGGTTTCAAAATGGCACACAGCAGTGAATGTTGTCGCTCGAATCCAGCAAAAAGAGCCAAAAGAGCAGAACCTATAAATGTGGAAGACAGAAGAAAGGCGAGTCTTCTGCTTGTTAAACTGGCACAAAAGGACACTTTCAAAGAGGAAATACAAATACTGAGTCAAGGAAAGCTGCCTCGTAGCCTCCAGTTGCTAGCTCGACCCAGTATTGCAAGATGGTGTTCTCAGGGTGGGAGGGCGATTAAAAAGGATTACTATCATGGAAAAACTCAGCATCAAGGCAGAGCAAAATGAGCTGAGAGCAAATGGTTGTTGTCAGAGAGGAGGAGATTCCTTGTAATGAGTGGAAATTCAGAACATTACTTGATGTTTGTAAAGATGAAAATGGACTAGTGAGAAAAGTCACAGTACAAATAGGAAATAAAAGGGAAAAGGGAAATAAAAAGGTCATCGACTAAATAACCTATCCATTCTTGAACGCCCTATTCTTAAACAAGTTGTACTTGTAGAAAACAACTAAAAATTAGTTTAGCAGAACCAATGTCTTAACATCTACCTGTGTGGAGAGTTTAAAGCATCAAACTTCATCTTAGAGTTTTCATAGAGCACTATTTGGTTCTGGAAATCACTAGATTTATTAAGCATAAAGGTCATCATAAATTGCAGTAATTTTGTGGGAGTGTAACTGTCTCAGAGACAGTTACACTTCCATGAGCAACATGATTAGATGTTTTTTATGGAACAGAGCTCAACTGTCCTCAGCATAATGTGAACATATACACTTTCAATGGTGAATACTTTACACATTCCTGAATAAAACTGTACAGATGTCCCAGTTTATATGACAGCCCTTTATCTTTCTTTACATTTTTCTACTTACTGTGTTTATTGTTTGTACCAAAACACAAATTCAAATAGTGGAAAAATACTTGGCAACTTGTGTGTCCAAGTTACATGCCATGACAATATACTGTACAAACACAAATAGTTGTAGGTGGTGTTTACCAGAAAAAAGCACCAGTAATGTTCTACTTTAGATGCTGACCTGCTCATGTGCAATCCTTTGAGCTTGAAGATCTTCTATTTGACGTATGAACATCTGCTTTTTGACCTTTTGCCCTCCCAAGTCGACTGCCTCTGCTTCCACTTCCTCGGACACTGCTGGTTGCCCTCCTGTCGTCCTATCTGACATGATGTTGTGTCGCTCTGGCGTGTCCATCAGAGTCAATGATGCTCTCATCGTGGAAGCACTAATATGCAATACATTGGCTTGATACTTTCAAAATCAGCCTGGGCTTGATGGTTTTCCCAATTTCCCACCACAGCTTTACCAACTGATTAAATACAATTTTAACTTTTTTGAGTTTTATTGCACTATATTATTTTACATTTCATTGTTTCATTGTTTTAAAATTCATGAGGAATAAATACAATGCATTCTTAATAACAAATGGAAATACCCAATAGTCGTTACATATTACAGGCATATTACTCAATAATCAATAATAGAAAAACTGTAATAATTGGACAAAAGTCATTTTTCTTAACAAGCACTTTTATCTTAAGTACGACTTGCTGCTAAAATGTCTGTACTTTTGCTTCAGTACTATTTTGAATGCACATTTTTAAGAGAAAGAGAGGGAGAGACAGAGAGAGAGTTGCTGACCTGTGTGTGTTCGCATATGCCTCTTCAGGTCGAAGGTATCATTGAAACCTTTGCCACAGAATCGACAAGGATGTCTCTTTACCAGGCTGTGGCACTTCAGGTGGCGAGTCAACATGCGCTGCAGAGGGAATATCTTGTGGCACACAGAGCACACAAAGTCGCCTGGGCAGGGGGAAGTACGGGGTCGGGGCTAGTATGGGAGAGATATGTTTACAAACCTTGTTAAATAACATGACAATATGACATCACTGATCAGCATCTGTGTTTTCACAGTAAAAAAGTGCCAAGCATTCCATGGAAGTCCAGTACTCATTTTAAATCATATTTGATCATTATTTTCTGCAGTAGGCAATCAGCCTGTGCCATCATAAATTGATTGAGCTCTCTGCTATATTCTGTAGCCCTGACCTAACATACCTTTAAGCTGCCTTTAATTAATGTACTAACTCAAGCAAAGATATACTTGATGGCTGAGTAAGCTTCATATCTGCTGACCTAGCCTTATATCAATTTGAATTTCTGCCAGAGTGTAATGGTGCAGGCAATTGTGTTTGGGTCCACGAAACCAAGAAGGCTCAACAGTGTTTTATAGCATCCCATCCCCAGCAAAGCTCCTCTTAATGTACATGCACAAACTCAAAACAACCCTCCATATAAGATACTGTATATTCACTTTGGCAACATCGCCAGCTACCATCATCAGCTAAATGCATGCTAGCTAACAACAACAAACTAACAACAAGACAATTATCTTAAACTACAACCTTGGCAATTATGTCTCAGGGGTAGAGCCAGCGTCTTGTTATCAGAAGGCCGCTGGTTTGATTCCCCTGGTCTGCATGTCGAACTGTCCTTGGGCAAGATACTGAACCCCAGACTCCTCCTGATGTGCTGGTTAGCACCTTGCATGGCAGCCACCACCATCAGTGTATGAATGTATGTCTGAATTACCGTAAGTCGCTTTGGACAAAAGCGTCTGTTAAAGGCCCTAAATGTTCCTTTTGAGGAGTTTTGCTAAATCAACTCTCATTTTCCAGTTCTGTCATTAGTAGGAAGAAACCTTGTAAAAAGCTTCTTCTTCCTTTTAATAGTAACTTGCAACCAGGTGAAGCATTATTGCCAGTAACTGTCCAGTGTTTTGAAGGACTTTCCCAAGCTGTTTTCAAAGATTTTTTTAAGGTGAATGTGTTTAATCGCTTTACGTTCCAGTTGCTCCCTTAACAAATGTCTTTGATTTGCATTGTTAGGAAAGATAAGAATGACATGATCCAATTACCATTTGACTGCAGACATCACATTTTCCTCTTGCGATCAGTTACAGTGAAGAATGTGTCCCAATCTAATTCTGGTCATCAGGCACTCCTCTTTCCTAAATCTGCCCAGTGACCTTCCCTCTCTGATTTGTTGCTAGATATGATACAGATGCTTTCCTTTATTATCCTTATCCTGTAGCCTCTGCCACTGCATCTTTATTTTGCTCCATATGAAAGCTTTAGTTTCTGCCTTGCTTATTGGTATTGGCAACTCTGCTTGATATGCAGTCAGTCCAGTTTTGGCAAGATGATCCACAGTTTAATTTCCTTCGATGCCTACATGAGCTGATACCCATAAGAACTGGATATCAATTCCCAGCCTTGTTATTATGTATAGTGTCAGCAAAATATCATAGAGAAATATCCCTGGGGTTTGTTATCTCTGCTGTAGGGCAAGTAAAATGGCCATCATTTCCATTGCATGTACAAAAACATGGTCAGGTGTTCTCTTGGCCAGCTTAACTTTTAGCTCTTGAATACAAATGGCACAACTTGTGTTCCCATTTTCTGGGTTTTTAGACCCATCAGTATACATGTGTACACGATGCCTGTACTTCTCATATAAAACATAGTGTTCACATAAGCCTGCAAATTGAATGTATTTCTTTTTGAGTGTACTTGAGAGTTGTTTTTGAGCTGAGAAATCAGTTACTGGTTGGGCCAGTAACCATAGCAGAACAGCTAATATTAAAACAGTTTGACTGATGATGCAGTCATTGACTTCTTGACATTGACAATGAAGAAACAATCCCTTTTGATTTGACTGTTTTCCCAACCCATGTCTCGAGCATTTTTGTGGGGTGAAGATCTTTATGGCTTGCAGGTTCAATTAAAATTAGCTATTGTTTTCTTCTCAGCCGAAGAGGCTTTTCACGTAGTGTACTTCCACCTTAAGAGCTGACAGGGCATTGACTTGAAGGCCCCACAGCACAAGCATAAAGCTTGAACTTGAACACTGTACACCTTTTTTAAAGATGTACAAGGCACTGATCCAAATGCCATATTAATTAATGCAAATTAAGGCAACAAAAATCATCTTTAAAACAATTCAGCTCACCAAGCACTCTGGACTTCTTCACTACATATTCTACATTCCTGCCTCTTTTCCAAAATTGCCCCATCGTCTGCAAAAATTGCAAAAAAAAATTGACTTCCCAATATTTGGACTTACTTGCTCATATACATTGTTCATAATTGAGAACAGCAGAGGAATAATTACACTTCCTTGAGGGGTTGCATTTTCAACTGGATATTTCTCTGACATTCCCAACACAAGCCTGAATAGACCTACCAAACCAGAAGTCCTTTATCCAGTCATGCACTGTACCACCAACTCCCATGTTATCTAATGACCTTGCTACCACATCATGTTGTATGCTTTCTCTTTATCAATGAAAACAGCTACAATTATCTCTTTATTTGCTTGAGCAAATCAGATTCCAGGCATACCAATGGGTTTATAGTACTGCACCCTCTACTAAATCCACTCTGACATTATATAATAAATATTTGTGTGATATGTTTGCAATGATGTTATCTTGGACATCAAGGTGAGATCTATAGATGACACTGTTCCATTGCTAAAATGAACCTTGCCCATTATTCAAACAAACTAGTCGCTTTGTATTCAGTTCTTCTATAATCTGCCCATTGTAGTCTGTTGTCCTTCCTCCTCATAATGTTTTGTGAGCACTGATATCCAAGATGGCACCGCAAGATTGGCAATGAAAAGACACTATAAACCATGTTGATGATCTACGTGTTGATGATCTAATGTCATCATGGGAAACATCTGGTTTGATCTCTCCCTAATAAGATGGAAGAATTACCGGCGCTCACCCGGCTGCAGAGGGAGTATCATGAGTGTAGCCTCATCTGCTTCACAAAGACATGTCTGAATGGATTTGCTGTGTTTGTTAAAGAGAGATGGTGCAACCCTGGACACATCAGTGTTAAAGAGCAGCGCTGCATTCGGCCATACTATCTTTCAAGGGAGTTTTCAGATGTAATGACAACAACTGTTTACATACCTCCCTCCGTTGATGCTGCTGCAGCCTGTGAGCTCCTCCACACTGTTGTTTCTCAACTACAGACTCAGCACCCCCAGTCCCTTCTCCTCATCTCCAGGGACTTTAACCAGTCCAGTACTCTTCCTTCCTTCACCCAGTATGTGAAATGTCAGACCAGGGTCAATAAAATAAATAAAAATTGGATTTACTGTATGCAAACTTGAAGAAGCATACACATCCTCCCCTCTCCTCCCGCTTGGGCGCTCAGATCACAACCTGGTCCATCTGCTACCTGACTAAATACCTGTGGTGAATAAAAATCTGCCACAGAAAAAGTCAGTGAAGGTTTGGTCTGAGGAGGCCAGTGAACTGTGCCTTGTCTGGAGAGGACTGAAGAAAATATCTGGTCATGGAAAAGGTGGAGGGAGAAAGCAAGACAGTGAAGACCAAGACTGGGCAAATACTCTTAATTACTTTTTTGCCGTTATGAGCCTGCGCTCCCTTCCATTTCACCCTCTACACATCACTTCACACCCAACACCATGAATTGTCACCTAGAAAAGTTCTCCAAAGATACAGCCATTGTTGGATGTGTGTCTGAACAAACAGAAATATAGGGGGGTCATTAACGACTTTGATAACTGATGTGAATGCAACCACCTGCATATAAACACCAGTATAACAAAGGAGATGGTGATCAACTTCCAGCAGAAAACACCACAGATCACACCAGGGAACATCCAAGGTACGGACATAGAGATGGTGGCAAAATACAAATACCTGGGTGTTCACCTTATCAATAAATTAGACTGGACTGACAACACGGAAGCCCTGTACAAGAAGGGCCAAAGTCGCCTCCATCTGCTGAGGACACTGAGGTCCTTTGGGGTGAAGAGGACATTACTTTGCACAATTTATGACACTGTGGTGGCATCAGCACTCCTTTATGCAGTGGTCAGCTGAGGAAGTAGCAGCACGGACGGGGACAGGAAGAGACTAAACAAACTGGTTAGGAGGGCCAGCTCTGTCCTGGACTGTCTGCTGGATTCCATAGAGGTGGGTGAGAGGAGGATGCTAGCCAAGCTGACATCAATCTTGGACAGCACCTTTCACCCCCTGCACCAGACTGTGAAGCCTTGAGCAGCTCTTTCAGCAGCAGACTCTTACACCCACTGTGTAAGAAGGAGGGCTACTGCAGATCATTCACCCCCACAGCCATCAGACTGTTGAACTCAAGCACTACCTGAACAATCACCTTCCACGCACTTGTATTTTTGTAAATATCTTTTTGTGTGTAAATATCTTGTTTTATTCTATTCATTTTCTATTTAACTTTAAGCAAAGACACACAGCCTAATTAATTTTAAATGTAGTGTTTTTACAGGAGCTTTTATAGGAGCTGGAATTTTTTGGACTTGAAAAAAATACTTCATGTTCCATAGATTCAATGTTGTATAAAAATATTATATAGATACAAAGACCTAATGTCTCTTAATAATAATATAAACATAATCTTCTGTTAAGTACATACCAATAACATGCCCTTTAATTTCTAATTTGCCATCAGTGATCAATTGAATAGTTATGGGGTCGCTGTAATGATTTGGTAATAATTACTGAACACAAAACTCTCTATCTGTTCCTCATGTCCTGTCTGCAGAGATTCACGAAGATGCAGCACAGAGAGCAAAATGAATTTAGAAAATATTATCAATACAAACTCTATAGCAGCACAATGCCCAAGAAGAGACTGATTTATGTCTCATACATACACAATCTTCTATGAACTTTGCAGAAGCCAGGCCACTTTTGGAGTAGGCGGTAAAAGACAAGGCTAATTGTTCATTTAAAGCTGCTGTTATGCAGTTTAACTGCTGTTAATGCATTTCCTTGAATACTGTTGTAACTGAAAGTGTCAAAACTCCTTACAGACTGTTACAGATACTCCCAACTGACTCTGTGCGCAAAAGTTTGGGCATGTCATAGTTAAAATAGATTAATAATTTGTGAGCTGAGAACTTGAACGCAGTTGTTCCTTCCGCTTCTGTCCCTGTGGTATGACTTGTTGCCCCATTACTTGTTTTGAGTGTGTAGGTCAGTAGCAGACCCTAGGGCCTCGCACACGGAGTGATTGAGTGGACTGTACATGTGTTACATATACAACACGTTGTGTAACGAGCTGAATGTGTAGAGCTGGCTGGATGAGATAATGAAAGCCTTTATTCAACAATAAAGTAGTTTAGCAATCAGCCACTTAAGTTCAGCATTTTTGGAAATGTACACGTTAACATTTTTAAGGACATGACCATGGTGTCCTCAATAGTAGCCATGTGCCTGCTCACTACCCTCCAATAAGAGATTCCTTCTTTGATAAAGGTTGGACATCCCCCTCCCCGACTGACATCTCTTTATTCTCTCACCCACCTTGGTTGATTATTATTAAACCCATCATTTCAGCTCGACATAATAAAGTCATCAGAGCCTTAAAAGGACCAAAGATAACACATAACATTACAGTTTAAATACACAGGAAATCTTTGTCAGATGCAAAATTGACAGAAATCAACGTGGCACTGTTTGATATAAGAGCATTAACAAACAAATCTTTTTCTGACTGAGACTTGGCTGGATACAGATGAACCTGCCATACTGATTGAGGCCTGTCCACCCAGCTAGTTTTTCTTTTCCAAGCAGAGAGGGTAGGAAAGGTAGTGGCACAGCCACAATATACTAAGAAACACTGAAGAGTAGAGATGTGGCACATTTCAAGCCTTTGAATATAACGCAACTTTTGAAAAACATCAGCCTATTCCCCTTGCAGTGACAGTATACCACTCTCCTAAATTACGTTTAGCTCAGTGGGTAGAGTGGGCGTCCCATGTGCAGAGGCTTTGTCCTCACTGCAGCGGCCCAGGGTTCGAGTCCCGGCCTGGGGCCATTTGCTGCGTGTCACTCCCCCTCTCTCTCAACCTGTTTCCTGTCATGTCTTCAGCTGTTCTGTCAATAAAGCCAAAAGGCCAAAAAAATATACTTAAAAAAAAAAAAAAAAACTAGGCATAAACCCAAGCCAAGAAGCCAGAATTATTGGAGTGATCTTTGATTTGATTTTAATTTCAAAACGCAGCCAGTGGGGATTGCCGGACGTGGAGGACGGAGCAAAACCGTACCTGAACCGGAACGCAATGGACATGCATCCAGGAGTGCACACATCTGTCTGAATCCAGTAATTACATTTGTGCTGTGCTGTGCGCTGCTTTGCGCCTGTTTTTTCTTGAGCGACTAATTAAAGTTGCAAAGGAATGAAACATCTTGATTCACTTGCGCAGTACCCATCAGGCAGGCATGGAAGCTACTAACAGCGGTTACTTTTAATATCTTTCAATCCTTTTTTCAAACTCAGTGCCCACTGAATGAAGTTAATGTGCTGCTTGAACAGAGACGAATGGGACTAAAACAAGTTAGCATCCTTTCAATAGGCATCATAGTGTTGTGCTCGACAGGGGGCATATAATAATGTGTTCATCTGTGTTTATCAGAACTGGAGCCGATAAATACTTGTCACTACTTTAGAGTTTCTTGACAGGGGAGTAAATGCAAATGATACACATTCACACTGATGACAAAAGTCATCACAATATTAGCCTACGCCAACAGTCACTGCACACTCTGCCCGCTAAAGTAAGTGATGACAGCCCACCAGGCTGGAGAAATGCAGTCACACTCAGGAGTGGACAGTTGATTCTTTATCCTGTTGCCACTTTTCATAATTACATGTTGCTGGAAACGTTTGTTTGAAGTATAAAATTTAACTGGATCAGCCTAATGTAATATGATGTAATGTGCCGCTAATTAACCTCTGTCAAATAAGGGTCTCACAAGGTTGTAATTAGCAACTAATCCTCTGAGCTCGGTTCTTTGTCAGACCATTATTAATATGGCACTACAGTTGTCAAATTACAGTATGTGTTGTCTCAGCCATCATAGGTCCATGATGGCATTTGGTATGATGTCTACAGGATTATTCAGTAGAAAGGTAAACTAGCATTTAGCTAATCTATTTTGGATCTGACATGGTCTTGCATTTGATTTCTTATAGCATAATCTTGTGAAATTATATTTCATAGTGAATGAGGAGCTCCTATTTGGTTTCTAATTAGAGTATAATTCAAAATCTGACATGGTCTTGCATTTGATTTCTTACAGCATAATCTTGTGAAATTATATTTCATAGTGAATGAGGAGCTCCTATTTGGTTTCTAATTAGAGTATAATTCAAAATCTGAGTATCTGAGTATAGTACATTTTTGCTCTATTGATGCATTATATGCAGTTTATAATTCCAGTTTAGGAATTTACCTGTATGGTTTACAATGCGGATATAAATATATGTATTATTTAAATTTTTTGTCTAATTTGATATAAATTCAGCACGTTAAATCTTATTAGTTAGGATGTAACACTGTTTTTAGAATATATTTCTAGGTATTGCCCAATTTAATACAAATTATGGATTATTACATTTTTATAAGTTTCCTATGTTCCCTCCTGTAGGCCCACCCCCCGCAGGAGGGTTCATAAGGGGCCGGTGCAATGCGATTTGGGTGGCTGTCGTGGGCGGGGGCCCCAGCGACCCAATCCCCGGGCGGTGACTCTAGCCATGGGGACATGGAATGTCACCTCGCTGGGGGGGAAGAGCCTGAGCTCGTGCGGGAGGTTGAGTGGTACCGACTAGAGATAGTCGGGCTCACCTCCACCCACAGTCTGGGCTCTGGAATCCAACTCCTTGAGAGAGGCTGGACTCTCTTCTACTCTGGAGTTGCCCGCGGTGAGTGGCGGCGAGCTGAGCTGTCAACTGATCACCACCTGGTGGTGAGTCGGATCCGCTGGCAGGGGAGGAAGCTGGATAGACTTGGCAGGCCCAAACGTATCGTGAGGGTCTGCTGGGAACGTCTGGCGGAACCCTCTGTCGGGGAGGTCTTCAACTCCCACCTCCGGGAGAGCTTTGACCAGATGCCGAGGGAGGCTGGGGACATTGAGTCCGAATGGAACTTGTTCTCCTCTTCCATTGTTGACGTGGCTATTCGGAGCTGTGGCCGTAAGGTCTCCGGTGCCTGTCGTGGCGGCAATCCCCGAACCCGGTGGTGGACACCGGAAGTAAGGGATGCCGTCAAGCTGAAGAAGGAGTCTTACCGAGCCTGGTTCCATAGAGGAAGCAGAGGCTGGGGACTCGGAAGTTGATCCATTCATCACCCAAGCCGAAGTCACTGAGGTAGTTCGGAAGCTCCTCAGTGGCAAAGC
>OMLP01035525.1:0-17160 GCA_900302685.1 Spondyliosoma cantharus
AATGGTTCCAGAAGAGCGCTGCTGTTGACAAGACTATAGGTTACAGTCTGCTGAATAATTCCTGACTTTATTACCCTGAAACATTCATGGCAAGTCTTCATTTTTCATTACGCGCTCCGCTTTTCCTTCCTCCTCCTAGCCCTGTAATGAATTGTTAATTTGTGTGTGGGGGGGATTTTATTTGGTTGTTTGTCAGCGAGAGCGTTTTTTCTTTTCCGTGGTGTGTGCGCACCTCAGCCTCGGGCACCTCTTTCTCCCTCTCTCTCTCTCTCTGTCTCTCTCTCTCTGTCTCTCTCTCTCCCCGTCAGCATACTTCTATTAATATCAGTTTAAAGGGTAACTCCACCAATTTTACACGTTGAAGTGTGTTTTGGGAAGTACTACTGCACATGTGTATATATATATATATATATATATAAATCAGTATAAAATCTTGTTGTGTCTCCAGAGGAAACTGCAGGTAATCTGATGAATCCAGTGATGTCACTCAGTGGCTAGGTTGCATAGTGGGTGTTGTAGTCCTCTGGTCTTTCATCACACTCATACTTACAGCACTGTTAGACCCATTATGGACAAAAATCGATGCAGAACAATCAGTGATATCATGTATTTTTAAAGGGCCTGTGTCCGTATAGTGGAGCACAGAAAAGCATAGATGGCACGCTCAGTTCCGACTGACATCCGCTCACGCTACGGTAACAGAGGGTTGAGCTAACAGCTCATACCAAAGAGCGACCAGCCTTTCTGAGAAGTCGAAAGACTTTCAACTCGAAGCACTCATGACGGCAAAAAAGGCAGAGCACTCGCTGGCAGCGACACTGCCTCTGGGCGGCTGCGTGGGGCTACATATGCTCGCCCCTCATTGGAAAACATGAAAAAAGATGCTGGTGCTACAAAAAATGTTAGGTAGACACAGGCTGTAATTCCACACATTCTTCTTCTTCCTTTTCAAAACCTGGCACCTACATTGCCCACAATGCAACTTAGCCAATGAGTGACATCACTGAAGGCAATTTCAGATTACTTGCAGCTGCCTATGGAGCCGCGGCTACTTCTTTCGCATATTCAGTAATACTCCCCAAGAACTGTGAATGCACTTTAGTGAGGAAAATTGGCGGAGTTACCCTCTAACAATATTGAGTGAAAAATGTAATCTTTCAAAATGTGAAAGCCCAAAAAAGAATTAGTGTACCAACATGAGACAAAGCAACTAGTGACACATTTGAGGAGATTAATTATAGGCTCTTTTGCTTTAAGAGTTACTAACGTGGTGAAACGATAATCAGAATTGTTGCAAATGAATTTCACCTTGATCAGATCATTTGATTGACGAGACTTATCATTTCAGCTCTACTCAGGTGCAAACCAAATGTACATTTATTCGTCTTTTATTAGCCGTTCCACACAGAGCTGTTCAAGTAAGTGGTTTTGATACAGACACATCTTAGAAATTAGAAATGATGGTCAATTTACGGGCTTTTTGTGAAGTCTGGTCATAATAGATATTTCTCACTGTGAGAAAATCCAATAAAAAGACCAGTTCCAATAATGAATATATCTAATCACCTCTTGTATACACAGAGCTTAATGTAGCAGCGTATTACATCTGTCCCATAAACCTGGACTGCTGTCCAACACTGGTGCACTGGCTGACATGTTCCTGCGTGATGATGATGAACACCTGCACTGTTCCTATTCCTGTGATTCAGTCCCACACGCACCCCTTTGACTCTCTGAATACTCAAATCTGTGGCTGAAAATGGTCCCAAAACAATGAAGTATTGCTCCAGTTTCAGTAACATTTCCTAAAACTGAGCCCAACTGTATTGGGAAGTTATTAAAAAAGCTGTTTTGTTTTCTCTGAATCAATATACAAACACGGCCTGATATCTTCAGTAACAGTAACAAATAAGCCTGGGGATGGGAGCGACTCACTCTTGAGACGAAAATAATGACTTAAAGAATGAAAAGCTGTTGGTTTTGCTCTTTTCATGGCATGCGTTGACAATATGCAGACATATAAAATATTACTGGCCTTTTCCCTGAAGCTATAAGACAACAAACTCCTTGCCCAGGTGTCCTTCAATGAAACACTCTCTAGATACAGTCATGCTGTGCTGTTACTGTGTCCTCTCGGTTTCCTCTTGGAAATAATCAATTAGCTACCACATAATTATTAAAGTGGAGGGTGGCTCATTTGCATTCAACCCTGTGGCTGATTAAAGTCCCAATGGCGTACACTACAGTACAGTAGATTGATTTTAGTCCGCCTTTTACAGTTTTCTCAAGTTGAATAGGGGCGACTGTCGGCCGATCGTTGCCCGTTTAATTGATCCTATATTAATTAAATGGTTGACGTGAGGCAGAAGACGCAGAAGATGTTGTCACGAGGAGTTTGAGAATGATATAATGATGTTGCTGCTCAGAATTTCCCCATGATTCGATTAAAGTTTTGCTCCTTAAGACGTGATGCAGTGAAAGGAATCGAGAAGGAGATCTGCCACTGTGATGGTCAAGGTTTAGACATCGTGCAGTGTTCAATGAGCACACACACTTTTTCTCATTCTGGGCCCAAAGGTCAGACGTCTATTAAAGAAACCCATCAGTCTCTCTTAGGGGGCAGAGCTGCCAAAGAGCGCACTTAATCTTCATGCAAAGTACCGTTAACCTCCAACTCTCAGACAAATCGTGGGGAGCTAAACAGACGAATGGGTCTGCTGTGGAGGGAAAGGGAAAATCTGAGATAATGGAAACGTCCAGAGCTTCCCTGTGTCTCTCAGTCCGTTTCTCACACATACAAACATGTTCATAAGGCGTACATAATGCGCTGACAGACTTTTGAATATATCCATCCTGAGTAAGAGAAATGAAAAAGGTTAGTGCACAAAAGTCAGGTGGGGGTCTGCGTATATCTCTCTGCGCAGGAAAGGCAGTCAAAGCCTCGCCTTTCCTTCCTCAATGGATGTGAAAAATGAGGGCAGGAATTGTTGTGACGCCTGAGGAATTGCTTTTCCCAGACAATTTTTCTGCCATATTCATTTATCAGTGAAGTAAAGGCATCGGGAACGTATCACCAGTGACTGCCTGGTTCATTGGCCGATGGAACCACTGCAGAGGCCCGGAAAGGAGGACGACTAAAATAATCAATTAAAATGACATGGGTGGACGAGGAATAAAATGTCAAACATCGCCTGTCAGATATTTCTAAATCATCCCTAGATATATGAGAGCCAGGGAATCATAGAAAGGAAGTCATGTTCAGTTTGTAAGCCATGGCTGAGTGGAATCAACCGATCATGACAGAGACGTCTGTTGGGTGGCACAGGAAGAGACGGGGCTGGCTCAATCAGTTTGACAGCTTTTAGGCTAAACTTCATTAGTCCAAAATGCTCATGACTAAGCTTTGTCAACACAAAAACAGAAGGAATCTTGATTGCAATATTATAACAGATTTCCTCTCTGGAAAATTAACTGTAATGCTCTTCTGTGTACTGAACAAACTTTTTGAGTTGTTTTTGAGTTTTGAGTTGTTGTATGTCGCTTGATATCTCACTGTCTGTTATTTGCTGTTTTTCTTCTATATTTTCATTATCTGCATCTGTACAAGTACTACTTGAGATTTGAGATGATTGCTGACCGACAAGCGAAAAATGCAAACGACACTTGACGTGAACAGCCATCGAAATGTCCTGTAGTGCTTGTGAGGGACTGTATAGACACGCATTAAAGTGTTTTATTTACCACGCAGCTCAGAGCTTGAAGAGCAGTTAAAGCCTTGATCATCAAAGAAGCCAAGAGGTAGACATCCGGCCAATTTAAAGTTGCTGTGAACTTTCTGGTTTAACTTTTTCCTCTGTCTTTGAAAGGGTATGGTCACAAATCGTGGAAACTTAAAGTGAATGGGCAGAGAATCGTTGGAAATAGGGTTTTAATATGGATGTAGGCGATGGTGGACTCAGGGGGGCAAGGGCGAAAGAAAAAAAAAGGGGCATCAGCTGTAGGCGTTGGGGCACCAGTACAAGGAAAGCTTACTGGAAGGGCATTGTGGAGTGCACTTTAACATGTCTTGTCCACTGGAAGGGCACCCTAGAGGTCACTTTATCACGTTATGTCCAGTTGAAGGTCATTGCAGAATGCACTTTTTCACATTTTTTCCCACTGGAAGGGCACCCTATAGTGTATAGTATATTTTATTATGTTTTCTCCAGTTTAAAGACACCCTAGAGGTCACTTTATCATATTTTGTCTGATGGAAAGACATCCTAGAGGCAACCGTATCATGTTTTAACTACAACAGGGGCATCCACGAGGACACTTTCTCCCCCCTCCACACCCTGAGTCCACCAGCGGATGTTGGGGGTTGTAAATAAAGATTATATATTGCCTGTATGATTTATTTAAACAACATATGACTCTCACCAGGATAAGCTACTTAACATTTTTGCATATTTTTTTCTTACAATTAGATTAAACAATTCAGTTTGCACATCTGTGTCTTAGATACAGATAGAATACAGAAGTTGAGAGTTGTGCAATAGCAGCAATTTGTGTAACATACAACTCAATGTTCACAAATAATTGCGTTCTTTCCTACCGCAGCCTCTATATAGTACAGATTCTCTGTGGTCCCGAAACCTTGAACTGTACCACAATATAACCATGTATACATGTTTCCAATTATTCAGATTCATTAGGCTAATCATCCGGAACAACAACATGAACACACAGGGGACATGGAGCGGCAATTAGCTCCATTTATCTGATTTAAAGCACAAAACCTGCTCTCGCTCTCTCTCTCTCTCTCCCCCTCTCTCTCTGTAATGTATTACGTGTTGCAGTTTTCACAGAAGTCCAGCATATGAATTGGACCAGATACCTGATTTGTGTGTCAGCGAAAGCCACTTGTCACTGTTTTGAAAATAAGTTCAGCCTCCCTGAGAAATACTGCCACTAGATGGGGTTAAAGTGTCAATACTCCCGGAGCGACTAATCCTTCATCTGGAACATCTGAGCAACAAACTTGAACTGAAAGACAAAGAGGCCCAAAGAGGGGAACAGAAACACGAATAGTGTGCCCCCCTGCCTCCCCCTCCTTTTTGTAGTAAAGGAGAAACTCCTCTTCTTTCACGGCAAGGAGCCCAAGGCCTGAGCCTTCGTCTGTCTCCAGAGGCCTACACTGGGAACCCACTGTTGTCCCTGTAGATCAAACGTGAGGATATTCCTTGCAAGCACAACTTTCTGTGTATATATTTTTTTCTTTTTGTCCCAATCCGTCTCCCTTCACACACAGCAGACATGACCGACAGAGGGAAGCGAGGCAGACGCCATGTTTCCCTGAGAGAAAGGCAGCTGGATCACTGAACCTGACACCCGGACACAACACAACAATTCTCTCTGCCTGGGGAAAACAAGGGATGAAACTACGAGCGTTGAACTGTGGGCAACAGCACAAGCCATTGGGTTCTGTGTTATGTAACACAGGAGGATATCAAAAGGACAACACTTAACACTTACAAACTGATTAAATACAGCAGCTTGGTCGGTGGCCTTTAGCTCAAACTATGATGCTCTGCTTGCCCCTCCGCCGCCAGGTTTGTGTAAAGGGCTCCGCAGTAAAGTTGGCGACGATGAATAGGCTACTTTAGGTTAGACTTTCACCATAAAGCTTGCTGACTAACATTTGAAATATTATGACATATTATGACTTTCGGGCTGTTATTAACATCATGAAGCAGGAAGGGTTTATTTGGGTGTAGGCACCAAAACTGCTGGTTTAGGTTTAGGAAAAGATCATGGTTTGGGGTTAAAATAACAACACTACTTATTTAAGTTCTGTCACTTCACTTACGTTTCATAATTGAAAGCAACACTATGTAACTTTTTTACCTTAAAATAACAGCTTCAAAAACGTCAATGTCTTGTTATAGGGTGAATGGTGTCTTTCTCAGCTGCTCCGTCCCTCCATCACTTGGTTCTGCACTGTGACTTCAGTGAGAGGGTGTATCTCAGCGTTACACACATGTTTACGTCAATCTACACGTTTTCAACACATAACATTGTCATGACGTAATGAGTTTTGTTCGTAGTTAGCACCTACATTATCTCTGACAAATTGTTACAGATCTGGGATTTGTGTTGTGACAGTGTGACAAAAACGGAGGGGGGGTGCCAAGTCGCACAAAAATGTCAATTTCTACATAATGTTGCTTTAACTAAGTTACCTTACGAATGAAGCATGATTTTAAAAAATCGATCTTGACTCCTGGTCACACACACGGGACTTAAACTCTAGTCTCCTGGGGTATGACCAAGCCCTGACAAACGTTTCTCACTCTTTATACAACTGCACTTGAGGGGTGCCCCTTTTAGAAATGATACGAAGGGGTAACTACAGCATCTGTATATTTTACCTTTACCATGGTATTTAGGGGCTTCACTAACACTGTCTTTCAGAAATGTTTATGATTACTAAATTGCAACAGAAAAATTGCATATTTTCAGTCTTACTGTACCTGCAAAACTTTCATGAACAAATTGCTTTATTTGTTTTCCCTAAAATAGCAATTTTAAAGTAGCAATAAAATATTTAAATCAAGATTTAGTCAATATTTCAGAGGATACACCTTCCCCAGAACTAAAGGTAGCACACCAAAATCTCAATTTCACCAATTAATTCTGACCGTGTCAAACAACATGCTGACGTTTTGGCCTTTTACGCCTTTATCAGATTTGTCAACTCTGTCCTAAAAAAGGTTGTGTGTGCTACCTCCATCCCTTTGGATAGTCAGCAAAGTTGCAACACAACACTTTGGTTTAGCACCACCATATAAAACACATTGGGAAGGTGCATCGTCTCAAATATTGTCTCAATCTTCATTTAAATATTTCATTGCCACTCACAAATAGTTGCATGATATAATGTTTTATATTTCGGTTTAAGTACTCCAAGCAGCATGAAGATGATGTCATTAGTTAGGCAGGGATTTGGTCATACACTAAAGTATTATATAAAGCAGTGCTTGAAATGCTGTCAGACTGGATATCTACTAAATTTGCATGTGTGCATCCCTGGCTACTATCTCCTCTCTTTACTTTTAGTGCCTTACACAAACAAGTATTTCAAGAACCAACAGAGAAAAAGAGGCAGTTTAGAACGGGAATATAAGTGTCACGTAGTGCACCCTGGCAATGCAGTTTATTTTGGGCCCTTATGACTCGCTCATACTGATATGGAGAGGGCTGAAAAGAGGGCTGGCACTGTGTGCGAATGTCTATTGCACAAAAAAAAGACACAAAAGTGCCGGTACCGCATATCACTGAGTACTGGCCCAGCTCAAGCACTGATACACAAAAAGGTCCAGCAGCGACTTTTTCTGCTGCAGGAACTCAGAGGGTTCACTGTCAAAAAAGAAATCCTGAGCAGAGTCCACAGACCCCTGATTGAGAGTGTATTAACTTCTGACATTTTGTCCTTGTTTGGTCACTTGTCTGTGAGAATTAAAGCCAGATTCAGGCTCCAGAGAAGTGAACCGGAGAACTAAAATCACAGGCAGTAACAAAAGCCGTAAACAGACTGGCCCATGAAATCCTTGATGATACATTACACCCCCTCCATACCTTTTTTGAGCTAGGTGGAGGTTCAGAGTCCCTTTTGCAGGGAAGTGCTGTTTTAAAAAAATCATTTATTCCCACAGCTATTGCACCGTTCAACAGCAGCTAAGGAAGAACCTATGGACTCACCAAGCTAAGCCAGCATATAGCACATTATGTTTAGTATTTAATTTATTTTTATTGACAGAATAGTGCATGAAGCTTTACCACCGGCCATTTGTTGTCTTTTATGTGCATTTTATGCACTTATATGTATTGTATGTATTTTTATGTGAGCCATGCACACATTTACATTATTGCCTGCACTAATGGACAACATTTCTATCCGGTTTGAGTATATCCCACATTACATGTCTCAATGACAAACTTTAAAGATGACAATCTAAAAGTAAGGGCTAAAAAGAAAATTTTCCCTAAATTTCCCCTCACACCAGCCTTGCATCTGCCTGCTATCACTGCTCTGTTCCCAGTGTCTCTCCACCTGCACCTCGTCTCCTTGTTAGTTAAGCTTGTATTTAAGTCAGGTCCATCTGTTCTTGTCCTAGGGTCAGTCCTGTTTTCGTCCACCCGTCTCCTGTGCTCCTGTTCTACGGTCCCTGTGTGTTCCGTCTCTTCCTGATTTGTTCCTTTGTGGTTTCTGTATAACTGGTATTTTCCTTTGCCTGCCTTTTGTTGCCACTTTCTGTCGCCTGCCTTTTTTATTGTTTGACATTGAGCTCAGTAAAACTTGCTTTTTTTTGCACTTGGGTCCTCACCATTTTGCAACTGTGACAAGATCCAGTATGATCCCAGTCAAAGTAGCAGATTATGTGAAGTAACAACTTTTCTTGCCACAGAAACCTCTTGTCTCTGTAGATTATAGTTCTACAGCTACTTCTGCATCTACTGTTACTACAAAGCTCAGCTTTTTCTTTCACAATGTATTTGGCCAAACAAATTTCTGAGTACTGTTTGAGATGGTACCTTCTGAGATGATGGAAGAGGTTGGTGGTCGCTGACACATTTCACACCTAATGCTGGTCTGTCCTTTGTCAGACTTCAGGTAGCCAAACTATTTCCAAATAAGCAAGTTCTTCTTCTTTGTCAGTTTCCTCCCACTCGTTTTTTCTAGTCAGACCACTCATTTTCTTGTGTCGGCAAGACACACTGGTGGTCACCGTCAATATGAGTGAGTGAGTGAGTGAGTGAGCGGGAGGGGCCAGAAACATGTATCAACTGCATGCATTTGTGTCTCTGCTGTGCGATTGGCTGTTGGTGTAATGTTTTCTAGGTAGAGGAAAACAGACACAAAATATCTATCGAAATATCACATATTTATCTTCGTTATCGTGAATGTTTTTATCATGAAAATGATTGAGTTCATTTTATTGTCCAGCCCTATTATTATATATCATAGTCTATGTTGTTGCAAATATATTTACAGAGGTCAGCATGCTGACCAGCTAGCCCCTCCCGTCAGGGTCCCAAGTTCCTGAAATAGCGATGTAAACACTAACACTCCACTGATGCTCCAAGCTCCCAGTCCGGACCACTAGCTGCACGGCTAACTAAGTCAACTAGGTAATGGCAGCTACAGTGAGCAGCAATATACATATGCTGCCCCTATTGGTTTAGAGGATGAATTCATCAGGTGGTAGTTACATATTGTACCTTTATTTCCCTGCCATTGCCACCTTTTCAAACACATCATAGAACCCTGTGTTTCTCAAATTAATATCATCCATACAGGGTGGCATTTTGCTACTATCTCAGGAGATATATTAAATAAGCATGAGGCCCTGGGTGTGTTCTTGCTGCAAAGAAAACAGAACATTTTCACAGTGGGATAAAGGTAATGTCAGGACTAGTGACGTCTCGGTCGCAAACAAATCAGTTCCACTCTTTAACGCGAACGAACTGAACTGATTCCCCGTTTCACTTCTCTCTTGTCCATTCGTTTGTTCTCACAGACCAGTCGCTGTGTTGTTCACTGTTAAGTTGTCAGACTGGTGAGGAGGACTGAGAGTCAGCCAATCGTATGCTGGGTCTAGGACACTGTCGTCAGATTTTAGCCAATGAGAAACAAGAAAGCATAGCAACAGCGTTTCCATGAAAAAAAAACATTTCATTTCGTTCATAGCTCAATCGTTCTGTTCGTTTACTGATTCTTCTACTGTCGTTCTCATTCAGTCAGTCACTTGTTCTTGGCTTTAGCCGTTAGCTGTTAACTGTTGTATTGTCTAAAAGTACACATAATCATGAAGTTGCAGCTATGTATTTGCCTTGAACTACAGTGTAATGTTGATCGCTAGCACGATCGTTTGAGAACGAGGAGCTGAGAACATGATTTGGCGTTGTACCGGGAGCGCGACTGAACGAATGAACGAACAAGCGAACGACATGAACGATTCTTCCTGCTGAACTGACCAACGGGAACTGAATCTCGACATTAAACGATGAAATCCACCTCTAGTCAGGACAGACCACTTGTAGTGTTTATAATGTCACATTTGTACAGCATTATAGAGGGTGAAAGGCTATTGTAAATTGTTGTCTCCAGAGTCTCCAGCTGAACCACTACTGGGTACAACAAAGTAAAAGAGTTTCTATGGCTTGTAAACTTCTCTTTTTTTTTTTTCTTCAGAACATTGAGTTCACTTAATTACATTTAGTTGTTATGTTTCTCACACCCCATCCCAAAATAAAACGACCCTGAGCACTTTACTGATGGTATTTACAACCTATCGATCCTGAGCTCGCCTGAAGAACTGGAGCAGATGGTAAGTAGCCAATGAGTCACTGAGCATGGTCTTGTTGCGATAAACTATTGTAATAGTCGAGAATAAATTAGCTTTATAACCATAAAGCACTCAGATTGGGGGAGATAAATCAGGGCGTCTTGGAATGATGAGATCCATTCATAAAATCTCACTCTCGTGTGGTTTTGAATGCATGGCCACAACTATTTGTTTACCCTCACGTTTAACATTATTTCAGATTTCACGGTAATAAACATCACATCCACAACACTCCAATTCTATGATTTTTTAAATTCATTTCCAAGTGTCTAAATGAACACTGTGCTTCAGTCAGAGTGAGGGAAAGGGGAAGAAATGTTTTCTTGGCTTCCTCCTGCATGCGGCTGCTTGAATGTTGTCAAAGTGATGTTGCGTTCTGTTTAAATTCTAACTATTCCATTTTAGCTATCCACTCACAGTCACTGACAAACACAGCCACACTTCAGAGCTACAATAAAAACAACCACAGTCTGATAATCCTGGTCACTGAACAGCTCCACCAGTGCAGTTAGGTGTTAAGTGAGTGCTTGAGGGCACTTCAGAGGTGGTTTGGGAGAGGAGCATGGATTTGTCATTCCCATTTCCGTTGAGATTGTTCATTTAATTTCTCTAATTTAGACCACAATGAAATTATATGTTCATGTACTGACTCAAAGAGATGTACGTGTGGTGTGGATGCCTGCTAATTTAACACATTTTGTGCTAGGTAATCCAGGCAGAACAAGATAGAAAACAATTGTCGTCTGCTGGTATGGCAAGCAGGTGAACTGAGCAAATCATTGACATCCTGTAGTGTACAGCGAGGTCACTAGTGTTGGCACTGACAATAACACTTCCTTTTAATGCTATTTGGAATCGCAGTGGCTTGTTCATTTTAGTTAGAGATTCATTGTCAGACAGGATGTATGGGTTGGCAACTGCATGCGTATGTTTCTTCTTCCTCTTAATATTATGGTTAAAACATCTATCTGTGACAGATAGACATGTCACAGACACATGATGCATTTCAGACAGTGTCTTAACGGTATGTGACGGGTTGACAACAGTCTCTTTTACTTCTCAGATTATTTAACAACCCAGTAACTTGAGTAAATGTTTGCAATGTGTGTTTCTGCAAACTTCGGATATGTTGAAGCTCTAAATGTCTTTATATTGGAACTCAATGTTTATTTCGGTTCAGTGTTGTGTTATATCCTTTGACATCGCTTTGCTTATGATCTGGTTAGGTTAAGGCAGCCTGTGAAAAGGGTGCAGTGGGCTACTCTTATAATTATTCTCAACGACAATTTTTATAAATCTAAAATCTAATCAATAACTAAATTATGACAGAAATGTTTTGCAAAGTAGTGGTTTATTTAAAGCTTGAGTTTGGTTTTGTTTCAGTATTTTTCTTGTTGTCAGCTCAGTAATTTATGAAAGCAGATTTTAATGACACTAGATGCATATCAAATTATTGATCCAACATTCCTAAAGAAAACTGATTACCGGTAATCTAATCTGTCATGCATCATCCGTGCAGGTTTGGGTAGACACCTAAAGGCTGCTGCTACAATACATAATTGTAAAGTTGAAAGCTTTTTCTCATTGTAGCATATCTGCACAAAACCTTTTAAAAAAGAATGTTATTTTTTTCCGGTTGAGGTTAGTTTTATTGTGTATTTTTATTGTTTTCAACTGAAGTCTTTAGGAAAACAGAATTTAATCAAACAGGATGGATTCAGAGACTTCAAACGACGTACCGACTTTCCCAAGGTAAGCTAATGGTTAATTTGTGTACTTGATAACTTTATTTATTTATAGATACTACTTAGCAAAAGAGGAATATTTAAAACTTGAGACATGTTTTATTTCAGCAAGCACATTTCAAGACATCAAAAGTTCCTTTAGAATTCCATAGTGAATACATTTAGGTCATTTTGACTAGTGTGTAATATAGTTGCAGATAGAAACTCAGCTGGGTCATATAATAGTAAAGATTCAGAGGAAGTGCTGAAGTGACCGTCAGGGAGGTGCTTGACAGTCCGCCCTGTTCACTGCTCTCTGGGTAGTCCTGTCCAAGGTATTTAAAGCAGAGAACTTGAGTGTCGGTGGTGGCAGTAAGAACGGTGAAGGGTGGGCATTAAGGAGCAACTCCAGCTTTGGAAAGATTAAATCAGTGGGCAAACTTTGCCATTGCAGCAGGAAAAAGCTTCATCGACAGCAGTTTTACTACCTTTTCCTATATTGCTCGAGACATGAATTGCGTACCCAAGCCCTGATTGGCAGGCTACACTTGTACACATTTTTCAGTGGGTAAATACATGTGTGTGTGTGATTGGAGGAGAGCTATTACCCACAGTCCTGTAGAGGGCGGAGCCTGGAAGAGACACAACACATAATGTTCTACAAATCCTAGTTCTCAGCTACCTTTTCAGGCCATGCATCGCATTCATTCATTTTCGAAAGACCAGGCTTGATAGGATCTTCCTGTCAGCTTTTTGTGACAAATATAAACCAGGTTAGGGGACTCTGACTCATTTTTCTGAGCTCACCGTCAAGTAATAATTTGAGGGTGGAAATACTGAATTTGATTTATATAATTATTGGGAAACAAATCAATCCACGAGCCATATGAATTCCAGCAGGCTTTAATGTTTCACTGGGTTATAGCTAGGGCCTTTTAGTTAGAATGGAAATCTACCTCCCCTCTTTGTTTAAGAAGCAGTATAATGATATGATTTCCTTTCTTGGTTTGGAGGATAAGGACCCCACTTTTGACTAATTGATTTTGATTGATATATGGGCCCCTCCTGACTCTGACTAAATGTACAGTTTATCTGAAGTACCTTTTAAATCAAACTCATTACACATACAATGGAACATTGGACATCAGCTATGGATTCTGGGGATATACATTAGAATAGTTTAAATTAACATAAAATAATAGACTTTAAAGGTCCTGCATTGCTGCTGAGTGTGCATCTGTATTTTAACACCTGAAACCAAGTTAAACATTTGATTGTCACTGTGTAATTGTATATCTCATGCAGAAGAAGTGAATTTTTGTTTTCAAAAAGAGCCTACTGTCATTCACCAGCCATATATTTTACAGACAAGTCAAAGCACAGTAAGAGATGGTGTCGGGCAGTGCTTCCTAAAATAAAGCAAACTGATATGACGGCATGCTGTGCATCAGCCGGGTTGCTGCCATGGAGAATAGCTCTCTGATGAAACATACAGTATGATGGCATCACAGTGAAGAAGAAAAACAACTCTCTCTAAATGCTTCAGTGCCATACACTGACAAAGTTTGCATTGGCCTTAGGTGTGATTGACAATCCAGTCTAAGCTCGATGGTATCCCTGTGCACAATACTCTCACCTCCATCAAGCCAGAAGTCTGCAGGGAGAAGGTTGCTCATTTACCGGCTGGATTGTCATTTAGAGCAGTGGTGTAGAAGGATCAATGGTCCTAATCAGTGAATTAATAAGAGTCTCACAGACCGGTTATCAGGGTTGTCAGGACCAAAAACAGAGTTTGACACTTCAGTGCCACGCATCCCAAAAAAACATGCAATCTTTAAGTAGCTCAGGCTCTCAATTAATGAGCCAGAGCTGCCATGGGAAGAATTGATTATGTTGATTCGTATTCAACTGAAAATTCCACATTGCAGCTTGCAGTGTAAACATCATTCATCAATATTTCTGCACTGCCCTTATTTTCTTATATTTGCATGTTGCCTGTGCTGGTTTATTGGTCAGAGTGTGATAATGTGGGTGTATGTGTATATGGATCCCTATGAAGTAGTCCTTCTCAAGCATGGTCAGGAATTTCAATCTAATGCAAGTTAGTTTGAAACCCGTAAATTATCATGACATGAACCTACATTAATAGACGTGATATCAAACATAAATAACCTCAGTCACATTGTCTTTCACCCTGATGTGATTCCTAGTGAATTCTGTCTCAACAGCGCTACTTATAATAATGTGTGTTGTTTGTACTGTAAAACTAAACTGGACCTTGTGCTGTATGTTTTTTTCTTATTTTCTTTTATGAAGGATTACCTCTTCAACTTCTCCTGCGGTTCAACTTGGGACATAAATGTAGATGGGGTATAAAGGAACACAAACACATCTTGCAAGGTAAGCATGCCTTGTTCTTGTATCTCCATTGTGTAGACACCTATTACAGAGGGAACTACCACGGAAGCGATTTTGACTTCCTTGCTACTTTGGTGTTTGTATGTCTGTCTGTGGACAGATTTGGTCATTGATAACATCACAACCATGCAAGATATAGTCACGAAACTTCACAGAACCACACAAAGGCGAGTTCAAAGAGTTGTCTCAGTTCGGATGCCTGCAGTAGGGGGGTAGGAAGTAAGGGACCCCCCCATGTTACACCCCTGGCCCGCATTCATTTTAAACCGTGGATCACTTCATTCCAGTTTCAATCATTACTGTCCATTCTATAAGTTCTGTTAGTGGTATTGGTGAACTTGAGACATTCATCTATGACACAACCAAAGAAAGAGATCTCTCCGTCTTATACATGTATGTGTGGTCCTGCTCACAGAGACAATACTGGAGAGAGAGAAAAACAAAAAACTTTGGTAAAACTTCACTAGAGTTGATGCGGACAATTGTCATTGCCACAATCTAGCTACAGTGCATCACAGACAGCTGGAGAAATGCACTGTTTTCAACTGCCTGGTTTGTCTCTCACCTCTCGTTGCTCCATCCATCTGAGGTATGATATGTACGCCAGCCGCCTGGAGCTCACACAGAGTAAATTATATTAGACCAAAACGGCTTGATGATTAAAGTTACTATTAGCCTCCTGATTATTTAGCTATACTGTAAATGCTGGTGCATGCATAAATTCAACCTGAAATGGTCAGTGCGTCATCCAAACTGTAGTTCAAAAGTTGACAGTTCCAGTGTCAGAGCACTCAGAGCATCCTCTGGACACTCAGTCCAAAGGATTATTAGTTAATAACTCCCTATCAATAACATTTAAGCAGTGTAGTTGCTAATTTACTAGCCTGTGACATTTATGAAGAAAAATATGTCTAAATGATAAAAGGCAGATTTTATGGAGTCAGACCTGCCAAACTCCAGTTTTTCCCCATGTTTCTCCAGGCACCTGCCATTTGGTGGTTTGTCATACTTAACTTGCACTGCCCAAAACAATATTTTGAATACTTAAATTAATACATTTTAAATGTTTGTTTTGTTGCCAGATTGCCTATGAAACAGAATTTACAATTCACACGCCACATACAATTTCAACATGTCATCGCAACTTGGCAACACAAAACCCAAATTCAAGGGCCGAACGTCCAAACTTGCTGATCCCCGAGCACACATATAGGCCAGCTAAAATTATTTTAGCAGTTTCAAAAATGGTAGGTTCAGGAAAGCAGATTCCACTTAGATTCTACCCCACCCATAAAGATAGAACATAACATACACTATGCTTGCATCTCTACCCACCAGGAACAAGACTTGGATAAATGCTGCACTACTGATTGTAGGGTCGCGGCTTCCTTAACATAACAACCTCTCCCATTTATTTATGTTGAGGGCTATAAAGAGGCTACAGAAGCATTTAGTACCACTGCCAAGTGGTCATGAGCATCCACATTATGAAGCATGTTGTCCTTGTGGAACAGACATGTCTACTTTCTGTCACGGGTCGGGGAAACTCTAAGGGGGGGGTGAACCCAAATGCAGACTCAGGAGGCAGTCGCAAGGAACAAAAAGTGAGCTTTAATGAAACTAAAGCCAAACTAGCACCAAAACTAAACAAAGGAACAAGTTACAGAACAAGTCTGAAGGACAAAAAAACAAAGTATCAACAAAAAGGCAAAGTACAAACCAAACTGAAGTAAAAACCAAAACCAAAACCAAAATCCAAAAACATACCAAGAGGTAACAAGGGGATACGGGAGAAGACAAGGGGTGAAGGCACGGGGACATCAGGCTGGGGACAACGGGCAGAAAACAGGTAGAAACAAAGGTAGAAACAAACCTTCACAAACAAAGAGACACCGACAAGACACAAGAGGGCATAGAAAACAAAACTAGAAACACAAAACACAGAACCATGACACTCTCTCTACTTTCTATCTCTGCAATCAGAACAGCAGAGTACATGCACTTGCTATACATTTGAGCTCATCTCCACCTGACCATGGTAAAAAAGGGACAGATAATCACAGACAAGTCAACACTTTTTTGTGTATGACAAGCCTAACTCTATTAGCTGCATCATCTAGTCAAGGGTTTTTTTTTTCCCTAAGTGAAAGTACAGAACAGTTAATTTCAATACCAACTACAGGTCACCGACTGTATATGGGAACATATCGGTCCTCTGCACACCCAGGGAATCTATGTAAGTTTGCCACTACCGAGAACTGCCCAGGTTCTTCCAGATTTCCTTGCCATCATTGTCAAAAGTAACAATTCCCAGGATTCATGTATATCTATCGTTAAGACAGAAAAGAGAAAGAGTTGCTGTTATGGTGCAGATATGTTATAACAACATATATCCGGAGGTGAGCTTCCGGCGCCGGCACGAGCGGCAGCCTCTCTAGCAGCTCCGTGCACTCTCGCACTTTTTCTCCTTTCTATTTTTTTACTTTCTTGTTTTTTTACTTTCTTGGTTTCTCTGGAAAGGTATTACTCTATCCTATGGATATGGATTCTTCTACGCTGAGACTCGTTTACTCGAGGAACTTTCTACACGCTCTGAGAGCAAAGTCCCGCATCGGTGTGGTTCCATGTTT
>OMLP01035534.1:0-10816 GCA_900302685.1 Spondyliosoma cantharus
ATTGAGTCAGCGCGATGGCGGAGAGCCAAGAAACCGTTCGTAAAAATCAGAGAATGTCCAAAGTTTGGGATCATTTCACACGTAAAAATGAAGATAACAAAGTGCAGCGTGTCTACTGCAAAGCAGAACTTGCGTACCACAACAGCACGTCAACTATGATTCAACATCTGAACCGAAAGCATCCAGCTGTTAACACCAGAGCGTCGCTGACACAAGCTAACGTAAACATTGATGCTAGCTAATTTAACGTAGCCTTCCATCGCTAATTAGCGCGTATGGTATTCGTGGAGACTGTAGCCTGATGTTGGTATGACTAACGTTAGATATTATGTTAAGATGTGGAAAGTAATTCGTGTTAAATTGCAGGAGAGTAATAGCCTACACCAAATAGCTCCTTTACACACACACACACACACACACACTCTCATCTCGTCTCTCTCACTCCCTCACGCACGCGTGCACATAAACAAACACACACCTTTACTCCCGCTGTTTGGAATAGTTGGAATAAATACCTGTTTTTTTCAGGAATAAAAGCCAATTGCTTGGTCTATTTAACAGGCCTGTCATTTTCATTATGCATTAGTTGGTATTGTTGTTTAATAATGCAAAATTATTTTTTATTAGATTACTCGATTAATCGATGGAATAATCGGTAGAATACTCGATTCTAAAAATATTCGATAGCAGCAGCCCTAGTTCAGTGATTCACAGGAAAGCTAAATCTTCAAGCATTTTTCAGTTTATACGGTAAATGTCACACTGCTATTATTTTGAACACAACTGTATGTCATGTAGAATCCAGAACATCTGCAGATCGTGCTGTATTTATTACCTAGAGAAGATCACCAACTGTATTTTTTACCTTGTGTGTGTGTGTGTGTGTGTGTGTGTGTGTGTGTGTGTAGCTTAGCTCCTGTCTGACTGCTCTGATAAAGACAGAGAAAGAGGCAGAGGTGAGGAGAGCTGCTGTCCATGTTATCACCCTGCTGCTCCGAGGCCTCAGCAACAGAACTACCCAGGTACACACACATGCACTCACAACTCGGTACGCATGAACTGTACTCAATGGCCAGGGGCCTCGTTGATAAAACTGAGCTTAGGATTCATGTCAAAAGGATGGCGCAAGGATGAAACACAGACGGTGCTTATAAATCCCAGTGAACTGGAAATGTGGCACAACTTTTGCAGCATCGTGTAATTCCCATAGTTGCCTATAAATAGTCATGAAGATGATCATGGAAAACGCAGAGAGTTTGTTGTTAATTGTTAAATCAAAGGTCCTGCTGTGGAGGGTTAGCCAAAAAAAGATGTTGTTTGGTAGACACAGTGTGGACATTACAAATGCAAAATAACTGTTGAGTGGCAAAAAACACGGCTGCTGCTGCTGGCTCAGAAATTTAAGAAAGAACTTGTCTGACATAAAAGTGAATGCCAAAAGTGCTCAGCCAAGGTGGGGGGGAACGAGGACACGCAGCCCAACTACGTGGATAAGAAACTGGCTGTCCCAAGCTTCTCTTCACCTCCCTTGATCAGAGCATCCTTGATGATGGCGGATCTCGATTGTCTTTTATCCTCCATCCTGTGAGCCCAAAATCAGAGGGCAAGAGGCAGCATCCGGCTTTGTTTATTCAAATCAAAGATTTTGTTATCCAAGTGCCAACAGTATGAATTCTTTTCTGTGTTTTTGATATATTTTTTGGAAGACAATGAAGGAAGCATATTGATCATACCATGGATACACAGACGGTACTTTAATTAATTAGTTCACTGTTAATTGCTGTCCTTTAATTTGGTTTACAGATGATTCAAAATAAATTTGCATCATGTCCAGGCTCCAGGTTAAAACACTGTAGTGTTATATCAATCAGCAAAGAGTTCTCGTCAGTGTATCCAGAAAACCAAAAGAATGCAGTCTCATCTCTCATCCAGCTGACAAACTTTATTGGATGAAAAATATGAAAAAGAACAAACTCTTATAAACATCCATCATACAGACCAGACTACAGTGTTGTTTCAACAGTGTAACCTCCATCTTTCTCCACTCTCTCCTATGGCTTCTCCAGGTTCTCTGTGATGTTTTGTTGGACCTGTACCGAGCTCTGAAGTGGGTTGTTCGCTCAGACCCAGATGAAGTTGCAGTGCTCCATGCCCAGCTGGCTCTGGAGGAGCTTGATGATGTGATGAAGAGGTTCATCTTCCCTGAGCAGAAGCTGGAAAAGAAGATTGTTGTCCTGCCATAGAGCTCAAAATGTATCTCTGTGGGCTCTTTATGACCGCTTTATAGTTTGGAATCACAGAGGACATTATTTTTATATGCTGTGGTTATAGTCGATACTAGTTTTGCCTTTTATGTGATGTGTTAATTACCTTAAAGTTCCCATGAAAGGGCTAATGTCGTGCTATTTGAGTCAGAAAATAGGGCAGCATACCTAGCTGACCTGTTAATCAGCTAACCTTACATTTAACAGCAGTTACTTTAGCAACAAAGCTATTGGTATCTCTCAACCTGACTCCATAAATCACTTCCGTACTATAACTGGTCTCCGTCATCGTTCACGGAGGATGCATGTGGCTATTCATTGAGAATCTTATGGTTATCAGTACATTTGAGACATCACCTTTTCTTTCAAGTTGAAATTTGTCAACTTGTGTGTTAAAATAACTTGTCATCCTGGCACTTCATGAATCCACTTTATAAAAAAAAAAGAGAGATGAGACAAATAAGGGAGAGTCTGAAAGAAAATAACAGGAAGAATGGGAAGTTCTTGGGGAGTTCTGAGATAAGTCAGAAGTGACACACACAGCAACTCCAACAGAGTCTTAGAGGCTTCTGCAGATTAAGGGGATTTGCCAGTATGGGAAAAAATCCATTTTTGCATATGCACTTTTTGAGTAAGAGCAACAGGATACTTCTGGCTTCCAAGTGTGGTCCCATGCGGGGGATATAACTACATAGCCAGTATGGACAGGTGGAACAAATACAGACACCTAAAACTCTTTTGGTGAACATGTTCATGTTCATATTATGACTAAAGACTGCTGCTGAGCGTAACAAATATTCAGGAAATGCATAGAATATGAGAAGTTTTCTTGTCTACAATTTATGTGAACAGACAATCCAACATTTCTGAACATGAAATACAGCAAGATATTTGGTGCTCTTGAACAGTAAGTTATTATTGTACGGCGCAGTCCAATTCAGAGTTTACATTCACCATTGGGTCAGCTTCAATCAGTGCATCAGAGAATTTTAATATGGTCACTTTTATATATTGTGAAGGTGCCAAATAATGTTTGTGTCTCTGGGCATCACAGGATATTGGAATTTTCCTAATTCAATAAAAATGCTTCCTGTTTTAGTCACCCATCCATCTGAAATGGAGAATGTTTTCATGATTTTAAATGGCTGCTCATGATGTCTCTTTCAATATTCCGATTATATTTTTGTTCACTGTATTGTGTGTTCATGTAAAAAAAAAAATACTTTTTCAAGAATTAATGGGACCAGAGAATCAGAGCTTTGACATTTAGGCCTCAATTACTTCTTTCTCAGCACAAAACAGGTTGTAGCGATCAACCTTCTTTTGTTATCTCCATTGTTACAGGTGGAGGTAAACAGGTAAATGAGATGCAGCACGAGTTAATGTGGCTGTGATCAATCTGTCGCTGGGATTCTGCAGTTCAGTTTTGTGTTTGATGAACAGAAATTAGACAGCAGGGAGGGTACAGTCCAAAGCTCTTATGAAGGGAAAACTAGAAAAAAACAAGTAATGTCATCAGGCATGATGTCACACAATCATGAAGATACTGAAGGACCCCCGCAACAAAGTACAAAGTCTGGTTTGAGATGAACTGCACCTTGGCTGCAAATTAGACCAGATCAGGCAGCAGCAGGGGAGGCTGAAAAGCTGCAGTCAAGTCGGACAGTTTCCCAACAGCCTTCAGTCTGTACAGGAAGTCACAGAAACACTCCTGTTAGATCTGATTCTGATTGATTTAAATATTGACCGACACATGGGCAGTTTGTACACAGTCTTCAGTGATCATTAATTATGACTTTGCAGCCTATCACAGCTCGACACAGGCATCATATTGGCATCAGCTAATCATGATTAGTTTACTGTTTATAAATCATGTGAGCAGACCTGTCGATCTCAAACTACAAACTCAATACATTAATAGTCAAACACAAAGGAAAGAAATACAAGACAGTAGTTTTTATTATTGATCTGCCAGATATTGATACTGTCAGGACTTCACATCTGAATCCTCACATCCCACTTACCACAAGTTTTTATGTTGATAAATAAATCTTCCAAATCAGACAAATAAGGTAAACATCTCTCCAATTCAGAAAAAATTCAAAGTTTCTGTTAACATTTTACAGATCTTCATTCCAAACCAGTATGTATAGTGAATACAGATGAAGACACAAGACAACCCCCAAAAAGGAAATGATTCTTCTGATTCTTCTCCAGTTTTGTGTTCTGCTAGTGTCCTTGTCACTTCTGATACCATGAAGCAGTACCAGCCTAGTCAGGTTGCACAGGTAGTCCTGAATATGTCTGGAGAATATTTAGCTATATCTCCAGAAAATACAACAGTAGGTGTATTTAAAATAAACACATTTTACAAACCAAGCTCATTACCCAGATTCAAACCACACCTACCACATGCAAGTTATTTTCCATCCTGCACCTTTACCCTAAACTTCAGTTCCTGAGTCAAACCTTGGGTATGTCATAATACCCACACTTGTGCTAATTGTGAGTAGTCAGGTGCCTACTTCTGTATGTTTTTAAGAAAGAAAAATATTTCTCTAAATCTTTCATCGAAAGGACTGCATTTATCTAAATGTTGTCAGATACGTCAATCATTCTTATCAGCCCAATCAAGAGGAACCAATCCACCACCTGCACAGGATTAGCCAGGACATTGTAGTATTTGGGCCTGAATAATAATAGCATATAGCAATAATCCAGCATGTGATAAACATAAGTATATATTGTCACGTTTGCTTACTATTCTCTGCTTTCCAACAAGCTGCTTGAGAGTGGTATGAGGAGTGTGCATCCAGTGAGGATTTAGGTGGATTGTGTGTTGTTACTGTGTGCATTACTTCTGATGTGTGAATGCTAGTAATCAGACAGACCCCCTCATATGAGGGAAATAATGATTTCATTATTGATTATTTCTCCAATCTAACTGACATGTATTGAATTAAATCATGAGAAATTAATTCTGGGTAATACAAAAAGCTAGTTAGTGAAGTAGAGATGGATGTGGGGGGTAGACAGACAGCAGGTACACCGACATTTAATGACAACTCTTCATCACAAGATATCTCCTGGAATCATAAAGTAACTCTTGAATGTTACAAGTTTACCTGAAAACAATTGCCAATGGTTATTAAATTGAAGTGGATTTACAGCATTTTGGAGCAACCCACCTCCTGTCATGATGTGCAATGCAGAGGAGATGTCTGACCCAGTCACAGTAAATGATACTGTTGCCATTTGGGGCCTGTATGTCCCTTGAGCTCTTGTGGACTTAAACTTTTCTTGTCAACGTGCAAAAGCCTTTACAACAGCAGCTAGTCCATCACAGGGCAATACATTTTTTCTGTGCAGCATTTTGTTCATAATAACAAGAAGCCTCAAAATCTTGTTTGGATCAGTTCAGGTCAGTATTGATCAATTTGATGTGGATCAGTTATACAATAAATGTATGATCAATCTGTATCTTATCACAGTTGGATGACACTGAGGTGGATTCAGTTAAAAAGGAAATAAAGTTCAGTACAGGTTAGATGTCTCAGTTTATCGTCACACAATGTCTTTACACCTTCTTGGGAACATTAGTGATGATAGGCTTGGGGCGCGTCTTAAATATCAACTTCCGTTTGATGATGGCAGACACAGAGTAAGAGGTGGTGGTAGGTTCTTGCTGATTCGTTTCAATGGCGACATCATCCCTGTTATTGACGTTGTCGTGGCTGTTCAGGCTAACCTGCGAATGGCAAGAGTGCTTGATGAGGACAGCAAAGGGTTTTTCCAGTTTGACCTGCTTCCCATACAGAATGTGATGTCCTACAATCAGCACTGGCACCCCCTGGTGGAGGGAAGAAGAACAGCTGAGTCAACAAGTGTCTTAAACCACAGAATGACAAGGACAGTCTTGGAATTGTAATGGCTGCACAGCAAGTTAAAGGAGAAATTTGCCATTTTGTATGTGGATATCCCAGTCAGTGTTAATGGTAAATTTAGTTAATTAAGGCAATAAAAATCCTCAGTGTGTGTTGCAGAGAAAGTAGGGTTATTAGAGTTTTCCTGCTTCCACAGCCATTGCATGCAACCTCCTGACACTACACCCCCTAATACTTCCTAAACCTGCCCAGCATGTGGAGGTGGGCTTTTCAAACGGGGCAGCGTAAAAAAGGCATCTGAAATTAAGCTAACTATGCAATTGCCAGTAAAGGGGAAGAATAAGTTATATATGTATTTGATTCTAGTCTATTCCTGCAGGTAGAATAGTCATAGCCTATTGTAGCCCATTTAGTATATGACAAGTATGAGAAAAACGTATTAATTTGTAATATTCCCCCCCCACAAAAAAAAATGGCGATACGCTGTACAACTGTGTATGAATACAACAGAAACAATGATATGGCTGAATGGACCGATGAACTAACCGTTTACTTACGAGCTGCATTACAGCTACAGTCAAATTATTGGTAATTACAAGCAACACTAATTGCAACAAGAAGAAAGATAAATGGATATGGGTTCCAAACCTGACCACTTTAAGTGTAATTTTTCATGCAATCAATAATGATTGAACGCAATGATCAAAAGAACGGTCGGGGAGACTGGGGATGGTTGTAACAAAGGGATAGTTGTAACAGCATCACTTTTACCAATAAGGGATAACATCAGAGTCATGTCATCAATTTCATGTATAACCACTCCCTCCCTGATCTTGCATGTGAATTTGCATGGCTGTGAGAAGAAGTGTGCTGATTTTACAGCCAAAACATACATTTTCAGGTAACAAACTATTTTTTTGGACCAAGTCTATATTTGGAATAGTACTGATTCTGTTGATGTTTGAATTAGGTAAATTGTGTTAGTTTAAAGAGTAGGTTCTTACGTAAAATGTGTAATTTCATCTATGCTAATTTCAAACAACCATGCTGATACAGCTAGCTAAACAATGGCTGACAGAGGCGGGGATGGTTGTAACACGTTATAAGAAAATGTTACAACCATCCCTGAATCACAATTCTTTCTTGGATTTTCTCTATCCTACTCCTTTTTATTTCAGTATGCCAAGCTAGTGGGTGAGGAAAACTAATAGGGGTGTGTCTTCACATGTACTTAAAGTTCCATCAGATGAAGTGAGGTAGGGTAAAACAGTGAGGTCAGTGGCCAAAGGCTACTCCATCTGCCATGTGACACTGAACAGGTACTGCAAGAGGCCAAAGCCTCAGAGAACAAGGTTCAAGAAGGCTGCCCAGTGTGGGCTATCACAGCAGCCAAAAAGTCTTTGATGCACAGCAAATTGCAAACCCGCAGAAAAGTGTAAATTGCAAGTTTACATCAAGGCCCATGACTTTAGGATCCACACCACTGACACTGTTCTTCATTTAGCCATCAGTGATGAACAATTTTTTTTCTTAGTGAAGCACAGGAAGATGCTTTCGCCCCTACTTAAACATTCAGCTCAAACGCTGCTACAGCTGCAAGTATGAGGAATATTGTACGCCAAGTGTATTTCCTGTGGTCTGTCAGCTGATGAGAAGAGCCTCATGGAAATTATATTTAAAAGTTATCCATTGTATAAACAAATGAAATTCATTAAAGCAAGTCATCTGGCGTTCTCAAAGTCACACTATGAATCTAAAAACCTCTACTCAAATAAACAAACTTTGATCCAGGAATGAGTCCTCCCAAGTGAAGGAGTTTAAGTACCCCTGGGTTTTGTTTACGAGTGAGTGGATGATGGGGCGTGAGATCGACCGGAGAGTCGGAGCAGCGGGTGCGGTGTTGCATGCGCTTCACCGCATGGTTGTGACGAAAAGGGAGCTGAGCCGGAAGGCAAAGCTCTCGATCTACCGGTCAATCTTCGTCCCTCATCTATGGTCGTGAGCGATGGGTCATGACCGAAAGAACGAGATCGCGGGTACAATTGGCCGAAATGGGTTTTCTCCGCAGGGTGGCTGGGGTCTCCCTTAGAGATAGGGTGAGAAGCTCCGCCATCTGGGAGGGACTTGGAGTAGAGCCGCTGCTCCTATGCATGGAAAGGAGCCAGTCGAGGTGGTTCGGGCATCTGCGTTCCATTGACTCAAACCAAACCTCGTTGCTTCGACTTCTGGAGCTGGAAAGTGTAGCTCTTGACACCACTGACCACAGAATCCTCCTATATCAGCTTGAGAACCAAATTGGTCCATCTTGGTTCAGTTCATATTTGACTGACATGGCAAACTGCGTAGTCCTCAACAATAATATTTCAGACTATTCAAAAGTGCAATATGATATTCGACAGGAGTCTGTCCTAGGTCCACTGATTTTTTAAATTTATTTGGATGCTGCTCCTCCTTGCTATCATTCACAAGTGTAATATTAATTTCCACTGTTACGCGAATGACCAGTCTCAAATATCAAATCTTGAAGAGTGTCTATGCGCTATTAGGGACTAGATGTCGTCAAACTTCCTGCTTCCTCCTCAATGCAGATAAAACTGGACTGCTAATGGTTGGTCCAACTGTGTCATTTCCCATAGCCCCTCCATCAAAAACCTCGGTGTCACTTTTGTTGCCTCCCTTGCATTTGAATACAGATATTACTAGAACCAACTTCATTTATCTCTGCAACACTTCAAAGATCTACAATAACTCTGTCTGATGCTAAAACTCTGATAGACACCTGTGTCACGTCACATTTACATGTCAGGATGTGGTTATTATGGACAGATTCAATATTTAACTGTCATGTATCATCACAGTAACAGCGTTACATACATTAGCAGCTGTAAACACTCGTAACACTCGTAATCCCAATTTGGGATTAAAATAGTATATAAAATAAATAAAATAAAATAAAAAAAATAAAAAAAACAATTTCATGCCTCGTTAAAAAATTATCTTCTCCTAGAGATTTAACACCACAGTCTTCACATTCACTCAGCATCATCTTCATGACTTGAAGATGAACTGTTATGGAAACCTTTGTCGTACGTCATACCTGCTGGCCGAGGCAGTGCAGTACATGTAAATCCTTCGCCTTAAACCATCAAGTCCTGAGAACTTCAACATGCACTTTCCTATCGCCACCAAATCTCAGGAATGTAGAGGGTGTCGCCCTGAATATATCTGTGCATCAATACTGTGTAATATCCATAACGCCACCCACTGGACACAGGAAGTCCGAGAATTATCATCCAATTTACATGACTTTTACAGATTGTTTTCTCCACAATATCACAAGTGAGCAGGTTATTCAGACAATGGCAACTAATGTAATGTTGCTAACTGTCATCTGTTGGCTAATCTATAGTAATCCAACAGTGAGGTACATGTTTCCTGACAGCAACTGTTTTTACCCCCGTTGAGGCGCACTCTGCTGGACAAAATATGTCATTACACCCACTTCAAATTATCCAAAGCATGTTTCCTACATTACTGTAATGTAACTGAAATATACAGTTTTCATATCCTTGCATAGCACTAAATATATACGCCAATACCATTATATTTGTGAGAGGCTACGCTGAGCAGATAAAATCAGCCTACTGATACTCACAATGTTCATTGTGTGTCTTTTAAGTAATTTAGATGGTAAACAATTCCTTGCAATCATATCACTTATAATTACACTGCTTGTAGTGTATTGTGAAAAACATAAGACAACCCAGCCTGAATAAACTCAGTTTGCTGCATACAATTTAAAGCTGTATTCCCAAAGACTTTTAGACTGTAATAACAAGACAATTGTAGTAGGACCAGAAGGTACGTATTAAAAGTACCCTTTTTGTGTGTTTTTTAATGAATGGAATGAATAAATTCCTGTTGTGCAAAGGGATGTAAAACAAAAAAAAAACGGCGGTAAAAAACCACCACGGTTATCTACCGTACACATTTCCTTGTAATATGGTGTTGTGTGTGTGGTGAGCCTAAAGGCGTTTCTCTGCCCGCTGCGGCTGCACTCTGTCTCTCACAGAGGGGGGAGAGAGAGAGAGAGAGAGAGACGCCGCTGCCCCATGGAGAGCTCCACCACGTACGTAGATGAGACGTGACAGTGGAGCGACTTGAACCTTTGTGAGTTATAATCCATTAACATAACTTCCTTGTGGGGGCTAACAAGTCGTCTTCCACTTATTCAACGTGCTTAAATATGAGTCATATTTCAGAAAAGCGCACATGTGTGCTTGTTAAGCTGACTGCTTGTTAATGAGAGTTAAGAATAATCTAATCTGACAGCTGTCTGTGTCAGGTGTTTATCTTGCCACAAATCTTAAACTTCTTCCAGATATTGAGTTTATCTGACTTTGCAGTTGTAAACATTGCTGTTCCTACTAACATTCACAGTAGTCATTTCTTGGTTTTGTCACATTTTTAGATGTGTAGCCTGTATTTCTAGCTTGCACTTGACCTCCAATAAATAGCCTAATAATAAACCAGTGTTTTGTTGCTTTTTAAGAACTGCAGCTGAATTGCATGTCTTCCAAACCTCAGTATTATGATAATGTGAATAAACTCATGTTGAAAATAATTTGTTGACACAAAATAAATGATGATTGCATATCACTCACAGCT
>OMLP01035537.1:0-11248 GCA_900302685.1 Spondyliosoma cantharus
CTAATACTCCGTCGTATTAAATAAGAATAATGCCTTTAGAATTAAAATAAAACCACATGTGTCGATCAGCAGTTTATATGTCAGCATTAACGTAATGTATCTGTATCTTAATGACCCCAAACTGTTAGCTAGCTAATAATGATATAATGATAACATCACTGTGGGATCAATAACAGGTTCACCTCTCCACGGTCCTCTCAGCCGGAGATAAACCAGCTGCTTCTCCTCTTCCTCCACAAGCAGGAGGATTAAAAAGGTAATCAGGACTTCCTGTAGCTTGAACAGATTTGACAGTCAAACTTTACTCTTCTTGTCACTTTCACAGACCTGGGCGGCATAGATAGTGACGTACAGGTAGGGGCGGGAACACCTGGTGACGCAACCAGGAAATGCTCCGAAGGATAGACCGTCCCATTTAACAACGGTTCACGCGGCCTGCAGGGCTCACCGGAGTACACTCCTTCAGTGAGACCGCAAAGTGCGGGTCCTTGAAGTGTGCAGACCTCGAATTGGGACGCAGCAAGTGTGTGGATGCTGACTGAACTGATAGAACCAACAATGTAACATGGCATGACATGTCACAATCCATATTTTATTTTATTTTTGTTTATATTTTATTTAACATATTTCCAACACAGAGGAACTAACTTATGTGCTGGAGCAATATGATTACTTACGTTTTTACATTTACAGCATGATGAAAATATACAGTTTTCAGTAGGCCTATCATATAACTACCAGGTCCACTCTACAGATAGGGAAAATACAATGAAATACATTGATCACACCCCACATAGCACAATAATTTACACCAATACACTTCATTTAGAGTACACTTGTCAGCATTTCTTTGCATCTTAATTCCAAACTAACGTTAGCTTACTCCCCTCCAAATCACTCGCTGGTGTCTTATAAAATGACAGGTAAAATGTTACTTGAGAAATGGCAGAGACCATGTTTATTTAGGTAGCAATGCCCCAGAGCAAGTTAACTACTAGTTTCTACTTTCTGTCAGCCTGCTAGCTTGGATACCCATGGATTGACTCGACTTGGTAAAGTCATGGCCAGCAGAATAGTGTAGTAGTGTCAATATATACTGAAGAGTTTGAGGATGTACTGCTGTGTTGCAGAGTGCTACGCTGATTTCCTGGCAGAGGACTTTGATGTGAAGACGTACACTGCTCAGGCTATCCATCATGCTGTCATTGCTGAGCAACTGGCCAAGCTGGCACAGGGCATCAGTCAGCTGGACAAGGAGCTGCACAGCCAGGTACAGACAATGCACACCTCAGCAAAGCCACTGACTCACTGCAGAGATTAAGGAGACGACTTCTGTAAAGATTGTGAAATGCCTGTTGATGACTCAGATCTTCATATCACAGTGCACAATAATTTTGTCATCTACTGGTAAATCAGAGTGCTGCAAATAACCTTAACAGGGAAATTCTATATTAAACACCAGACCAGACTTGGTATAGGATGTAGTACTTTTGACTCCCACATAGAAGAGTCTGATTCGGTTGTCAAACTCAGACACTTAGTTGATTAACCAATATGTAGAGTGACAGAAAACTATTAGACAACTGCATTTTTAAAATGTAGGAAAAATAATAATTTTTTTGAGAATAATGTCAAAAGTTTCTGGTTTCTGCTTCTCAATTGTGAATATTTTCTAGTTTCCTCTGTCTTTTGTGATGGTAAACTGAATATTTTCGAGGTTTGGACTGTTGGTCAGGCAAAAGAAGACTTTTGAAGACATCAGCTTTGGAAAATCTGATTTTCCACTATTTCTGAAGTTTTGTAGACAAAGCAAAGCAGAAGGACTGCATCATCTGGTAAATCAAATCATGTTGTGTAAGGAAAAACTACAGATATTTCAGTTGCGATGGAATTTAGGTTAGTGAGAATGGTCCTTTTTGCCTAACGATTTTCATTTTAATGGAAGAAGCTATTAAAAATCCTGATGGTGACATGTGTTGGAATCTTTAGCAAACAAATATGTTCCTTTCATCTGGAGAACAAGAATGTGGGTCAGTGACATCTCTGCAGTACTACAGTACGTCATCATAAAGCTGTTTGTCTCACGGTCTACTTTTATAAACAAAAAAAAAACATTTGAATGTTGCTCTCAGCCATATTGCAATTGCAATTTTTGTGTAATTCCACAAAGTGCAGGAATTATGTATTTGTTCACTGCATTGTGGTGTTAGAATCTGGCATGAAGTGAGATTAAACAATGTACAAAAAGCTAACTTGTATATTTTCAGCTTATTGCCTCTTTATCACATAAACTGCATAGCTGCAGCTTGCACACGTGTGCCATCATTTCATTATTCACTCCATCCACATATGCCTGCCTTCCAGGCAGCACTTGGGTTCACTTAATTTGATTTCATTGTGGAAATGAAGCAGAAACTTGAAACGTTCTTTAAACCAGGTCCTGCAGAGAACACAGTAGTGCCCCATCCACCTATATTTATACTTCTTCCTTCCAGGTTGTGGCCAGACATGAAGACCTACTGTCTCAAGCGACTGGGATAGAGTCTCTTGAAGGTAACATTTACACATGCTACTATATGCTTCCTTACTGCCATTGGTTTCAGTTCATTTCATTGTGCTACCCAAATCAATTGTAGCAGTAAGTTGGTCGTGATAAGTAGCTGAAGTAAAATAATTTGAGCACAATTAGGAGTGTGAGCAGTGACCATATTGAAAACTCAGGGATGAAATAAACCCAAATGGGAGATTTGGCAGTAGTGCAGCTAGTGGTTTCAGTTATTGGATTATGAAACTAAACCTATTACTGTATTACACTTAGAGGCATGCTTGATGTAATTCAGTTATTTTATAAGTTATTTTATGGTTGTATAATGGTCATGAAAACAGATTGATTTGAGCAGATTACAATATAGTGTTTTATATAATAATAATAATAATAATAATAACTTTATTTGTATGGCACTTTTAAAAACGGTTTACAAAATGCTTTGACAAAACAAAGCAAGAATACAATTTACAATTACAAATGATGATAAAATAGATTGCATGAAACAATTGAAATAACAGAGGTAATGATACAAATTAGTAAAATAGGTGAGATGAACAAGATGAAAAATAAATAAAGTAGGCGAAATAAAAGAATGTAATAAATAAAATAAGGACCTCGTCACATAAAGGCAAGTCTATAAAAATGGGTTTTAAGAAGTGATTTAAAAGAATTTACCGATCCTGCATATAGGATAGGATAGGATTATAGCCAGTATAATGGAAGATTCCTGAACAGTATTGTCAAGCAGGAACAGTGTGCTGTTATTCAAACTCTGCCTCTACAATGGATGTACTTCTTGGATTTTACCACCAGAGAGAGCCAACATCCCTCACATGAAGTCTGCTATTAAAGTAGCTCCTCAAATCGAAGTCAAAATGTAGTGAAAGGAAAAGATGTTGTTGTTTTCAGGGGTCCTTCAGATGATGCAGACGAGGATCAGTGCTCTGCAGGCAGCTGTTGACAGGTAAATATGTTTTGATGTATTAATCATCAGCGTGTATCATGATTGGCCTCAGTGCCTGCTGTTTCACATAAACCTGTTTACAACCACTGTTATAAAATGATGAATTCAAGTTCAAGTCCATGAAAACTTTGTTTCAAACATTTTAAGAAACACTATTCTCAGCATAATTGAATACACATGACTAGATAAGCAGCAATCCTTGTTGACATGTTTGTGTTTATTAGCAGTATTTAACCAGTGACTTCTTTGGGATTTCTTGACAAAAAGTGTTTAATTTAATTTGTCACATGTTTTTTAATTTCTCTTAATGTTAAGACAACTTTGTGGAACTCAATTTTGGCACAATTATTGAACAGCATAAGATGTAAAGACAAAATGAGATTATATTAAAATGAAGGATCACAATGCACACAGTCGAGCAAGCAAAGGTGATTCAACATCAAGAGCACAGTTTTAATGGCTTCATTGTGAAGGAAATCTATAACAATATCAGCACCACCTGCCACTGTGGCTTATGGATTCCAAAACCACTCAGCCACTTGTTTTAACTGGCAGCATTTTGTTTAACCACACGGGAAAAAATAAATAAAAGAAGATCATTATTCAACTAATAGGCTATTCTGTCAGGAAGATATTGAAACTCTGACATGGCCTCTCTCTTTCTCCCTCTCTGTCATACATTCACATAGTACACATAAACACACACAACAAGCTAATTTAGTTGTATCTGAACCTTGACTGAGAGACTAGGTGATCATTGTGTTGTTTTTCTGAGCTGCAGTTGATAAAAAAACGTTTCCTGTTGGCGTTTATTAAACATTATAAGTAGCTTTTCACTCTCACACTGGTCAGGCACAAAATCAAAGAACACAGCCCCTAGCAAGCAAACAAGACGGAGAGAGAGAATCACTGACTGTGGCACTGAAGCAATTACGAATTAAAAACAATATCTTTAGATTTTTCATTGGTCATGAATGACTTGTTATCAGGTGTTGGTGGCTCTGTCTTGAGGTCCAATCCTTTGCTTTTTCACTTGCATGCTTTCTTTGGACAGAAAATCAGTTTTCTTTTTTCTGCAGATGAAGCACCAATTTACAGAAACTGTGACCTTAAAAACAAAAGATTGTATTACTCCGGAACTACCTTGATGACATCAAGAGGACGTCTCAGAATGTCCTCCTACTAAATAGTGATTGGACAGAGACACTAGGGATGGGATGGTAAAATATCACTTTATATCATGTTAGATCAAGATCAAAAACACTAGCAATAAGTTGATTGTGGTGAATTTCGATATGAAAATATGGAAGTTATTGTGAATATTCTCACGTAAGTGACTTGAAAAAGTAATGTCAGATTTACCGATGCATAACCTCCCACAGGTGATCAGTTGGATTTAGGTTCAGGGAAGGAGCGGGCCAGACAATGGCATCAATGCTTTCGTCATATAGGAACTGCCTACACACTCTGGCCACATGAGGTCGGACATTGTCCTCCAATTAGAGGACGTCGGGCACTCATGCCACCCTCATGGAGTCTGTTTCGGACAGTTTGGTCAGTGTAACCTAATAGTTTCCGCAAGCGGCTCTAAGGCTAAAGCAAATAATAGCGGGCTGAGAGGGCATCCCTGCCTTGTGCCCTTGTCAAGTTGAAATTGAGTAGAAAGAGTCTGATTGGTAACCCCTTGAACAGGGGTTGCTTTGTAATAAATTAGTCCCAGATGCAAACTTATCGGCAAACTTGAACTTACAACTGTACAACTGCAAATAAGTATGGTTATTTGACCTGGTCGAATGCCTTTTCAGCAACCAAGCTGAGGATGGTAAGATCTTTTTAAGGAAGCCTTGGAGAGTATGAGAGATGTTAAAAAGACATCTGAAATTGTGGAAAGAGTTTCTCTTATGAATAAACCCTGTTTGGTTGCGGCGTACTAGTTTCCCCATCGAAGCGTTAAGTCTTCTGGTCAATGTCTTGGCTAGAATCTTTTGCATTGTGTTTAGCAATGATATAGGCCGATTTATACCCACTTCCAAATCTTTGCCTTTCTTTGGAAGTAAGGTAATACACCCTCTTTGTATGAGTTAGCATAAAGATTACAAAGGCACGGTGCCAGCAGTCCCCCAAACTACTTATATATCTCATTGCTTAACCCATCTGGGCCTGGGCTTTTGCCATTCTTTAGTGATTTAATAGTCGCTAGTAGTTCCTTACATGTGATGTCTGCATCTAAGGCATCACGATCTGCTTGATTTAGTGTTGGGAGTTCACATCAAAGAATGGGTGCATTGTGTCAGGTGGAGTGTTGAGTTCAGATGTATATAATGTTGCATAAAACTGTCTAAATCTCTCATGTCATTGGCAGATGTAAGTAGAGTACCTGATCCTAATTTAATTTTATGGATTTTATTTTAAATTTTTTATAATTGCCTTGCTAGTAATTTATCCGGTTTGTCTCCAAATTCAAAGAATTTCTCTTTTGTAAACATAAAGGCCCTACTAAATTTGTCTGATAACATTTCATTAAGTTTTTATCTGAGTGCAGAAATGTTAGTGTTTTTCTCTAAAGAAGGTTGCTGGGCATTTTCCATATCAAGCTGACAGATTTCTTCCTCAAGTTCTTGTTGTTTAGCTTTATTACGCTATTTTTACCGAGGATTGGAAAGAAATATTGCATCCTCTTAAATAAGCCTTAAGGCTTCCCACAACAGCGTGGGAGGGGTGTCATTTTTCTCATTGGTTTCAAAAAACAACTTAATTTGAGACTCTAGATAGTCTCAAAACTTAGGTTGAGGGTTAAATCTCCAATTTCTCTGAGTTGAAGCATTTTCACAAAGCTTCACTGAGAAAGAAATAGGACTATGAACAGAGATGATAATGTTGTGATATTTAGCATTACAGGAGAGTGTCAATAGTTTGCTGAAAAAGATAATCAATCCTGGTGTAGAAATTATGTATTTTAGAGTGAAAGGAATACTCTCTGCATGACCCATTAGTCCCGCCATACATCAAATAGATGAATATTTTCAATATATATACCTTAAGAATGTTGCAAGCTTTGGAAGAGTCCAACCTCGATGGAGAGGACCTATTCAAATAAGTAGCCAGTACTAAATTAAAACACCACCAATGACTATGTTAGTAGTGGAAATATCTGGTATTAAATTTAGAGCCTTTCTTACAAATTCAGGGTCGTCATTGTTTGGCCCATACACTTTCAGCTGACAACTGACTCAACTGACTTCAAATTATATTAAGTAAACTGAAAAAAGTGATTCAACTCCAAAGCTTTGTAGTTGTTATAAAAATAAACATAAAATAATAAGGCCTACTCACTTTCGGCCAATTAAACAGATAGGCCTTATGTTCTTCAGCATTAATCAGACACATGTCAGTAGTAATACTGTCTTTATTGTAAAATCAATTCTCAAATATATTAGAGAATGTATTCTTTCAGGAAAACATGTAAGCCAGTCTAGTAAATACTGATGGTATCTGTAGGCTATATGGCATATTAAATGGCATTGAAAAGGAAGAAAGACAAATAAGACTTTTCTAAATAGCAGGCTAACCAATACAGGGAGAAAAGGAGACCATGTTGTTTCCGTAAACTCTCGCGAGGTGACCAATATTGGACAAAATCACTCTGTTTGTTACCTTCAACCTCCTTCTTGTTTGAACTTTCTTAATGAAGTGAGTCTCTCTGTGTCACATTATGATTAGGGATTGCTCACTTGTAGCTTGGCTGGGTATAAGTGTCCAAATTTCACTCCAGGCTTGTGTTGTATCAGATTTCTGGTTGGGGTGAAAGCAGCTTGCCACTTTTGAGCGGCGGAAGGAAAGTCTCTGAAAATTTGAATCCGCTGTCCTTGATGTGAAAGGCCCTTGTACTTTGTGACTCTCTGTCATACAGTGCTGTGAAAAGGTGTTTGCCCCCTTACAAATTTCCTTACAGATGATCTGAAGCACACCAGCAAGTCCACCTCTGAATGGCTCAAAAAAACCCAAAATGAAGGTTTTGGAGTGGCATAGTCAAATTCCAGACTTAAATCAGATTGAGATGCTGTGGCATGACCTTAAACGTTCATGCTCAAAAACCCTCCAATGTGGCTGAATTAAAACAATTCTTTGAGTGGGCCATAATTCCTCCACAGCGATGTGAAATACTCATTGCCAGTTATAGCAAACTGCAATCAAGCATTTGTGATAAGGGTGGCACAAATAGTTATTAGGGTTAGGGGGCAATGACTTTTTCACATAGGGCCAGGTTGGTTTGGATAGCTTTTTTCCCTTAATAAATGAAATCATCATTTAAAAACTGCTTTTTGTATTTTCTCAGGTTATTTTTGTCTGATATAAAAAATTGTTTGATCTGAAACATTTAAGTGTGGAAAAAAAAAGCAAAAACAAAAGAAATCTGTAAGGGGGCAAATGCCTTTTCACAGCACTTTATGTCCTCAAGCAGTTGTCCCATGGGTAAGAGACACTAATCAAAGGTCGAGATAGTGTGTTCTGTAAACCCCACGTTGTAGGAATCATGGTGTCATCTTGCAGCCTCAGTTTCAACAAGCAAAACAAATTTATCATGCAGTCCTGTTTATTGCACGTGACAAACATTTCAAGTTCTCCAGCGAAAAACCCTTATAAGGTACCTTCATCAGCTGTTAACTGTGATATCTGGCATCTCTTCTCATCTATTCTCATTGTTTGTGCTGTTAACAGTTATTACATGCATGTCTTTCCAGGATCAGGACCAAGATTGTTGACCCGTACAACAAGATTGTGGCCAGGATCACCCAGCTTGCCAGGCTGCAGGTAGTAATCTGCCACACACTTGATGATGATTTTATGTAAGCTTTTTGTGGCTATGTGTGAATCACTCACTGTCTGCTTTTGAGATCGCAGAAGAAATAGAAAGACTGTTCTTTACATGGCAAAATGTTATTTTCCATTTGATTTGAAGCGTTCCAAAGCCCACAGAGAGATCGACACTGTGTAGGAGGGAGCATTTGCCTATATGTAGGCAACAGATTTGTGTGCAGAGCTCCAAGCTGGTGTGCATGCAGCTCAGTAAGAACACTGGGCTGCAGTTCTTCTGTGTGTGCAGCCGAGGGAAATCATGAAATAAATATTGATGAAACAGCGACTGATAGAAGGTCAGTGTGATTCTGAAGTCTCTTGTCTGGGCTAATGGCTCCATGTCGCTCAGATTTTCTGTGGGTGAGACAGAGAGACAGGGATCCCTCTCAGTCTTGGCCTGGCCTGAACCTTCAGTATGGGTTGGATGTGACACATACAGCAGATGATCAGTCACTGGGGAATCCAAGGCCTCTGTTTCTGATCAGCAACACAATTTCATCCTCTCATTACACTGAATTGCATTCGACCATCTCAGATCATTACATGAACATACGTCCTGGAGATATCTACACAATAGGACTGCCTCTTTAAAAAGATAAAAAATAAACCCAGTTCAAATGAATGAGACTCTGTATGGAGTTTGAATTATTTTAAAGAGATACTCTTTTACTTGTCCCCTTTTCCTGTTGTGCCTGAATATAGAATAGTGTGTGTAGCTCCGTGGTTACCTTATGAGTCGACATAGCAGCCATAAAGTGTAATTTTATTTTCTTCCCCTAGCTGTTTGATAAGTCAGGACCCGTTTTATCTTTTGAAAATTGACTTTGAAAGAGGATTAGTCAACTGTCTGGTTGAGAAAAAGTGAATTTAGTGAATAAGTTAGAAAATAACATTAATACAACCCTGACTGAGACGCTGTGTAAAACGTAAATACATAGAATGCAAATATTTGCAAATCCTTCTCAACCTGTAGTCACTTCAGTACAGCACAGAGACGAGATATATGTTCAAATTCGTAAACTTTGCTTTTTGTTAATATACACTTCTGAATGTGATGCCTGCGTTCAAACCAGCTGGGACAGGGGTAACAGCATACTGTGAGAGTTGTTTAATGCTCCAAAAACACCTGTTTAGATCATACCAAAGGTAAACCGGTTCAGTGGTAAAAGATGATAGTGTCATGATTGAAAGGGGCATCCTCGATAGGCGAGGGTGCATTCACACTCTTTAAAGTGAAACTCTCGCCAAAATGCAACCTCGGCTTTATTTGTGAATGTATATGAGTTTATTTGTGTAAAAGCATAATTACGATGAAAGAGGCACTTTTAAGATTTACCGTAGTTTCGTTTTTGGGTCAAGCTAAAGACGAACCGCTGTGTAATTCACACAGAAAGCTGGCGCTGAGGCTCCTAAAGAGGCATGGCGGTATACGTCATTATGATGACGTCTGTGCATTTTCAAGGTGTTTCCCCAGTGTCCTCCTGTCAATCTAAACCCACGGACAGTTTATAATCATATGGATGCTGTTATAATGTGTTGTGATTGAGATCCTCCTGACACACCAAACATCCTGGAAAGTGTCAAAGTTTTTCACTCTCTAAACTGGACGCTGTCTGACTCTGTCAGTCGCAGGGAGGGAGGCTGTTTTCTGGGGGAAAGTTCACTGAAGTCTCGGTCGGGAGGGCTGACTGTCGCAGTGTTTTTTTTTTTACAACAAACACACGTGAGTTAAAGTTTTTTGCCGGTAAAAGACGCTGTTTTTGGGCAGAAATGTGACAAAGAGTCGATGGGACAGGCGTGAGGACAGACAGGAGGACAGACAATTCTCCACATATAACTGCGGTATTTTTTCCTCAAGTAAGTTGCCAAAGACAGTTACAGTTACTACGTTACTGTTGTTTGGTCATGTAACATTGCTTTGTGGGACATTTCTCTTTATTTTTTTTATGATTAATATTTTATTGGGATTTTTGAATATCACACATTACAAGTACACATGTGGAAAAAGTTGGTTACGAGACAATATTGAGACTTGTATACAGAAAGTAGACAAATAACTATGTTATACAATGCATACACTCCAAGAAAAGGAAGGAAACAAAAACAACGCCAACAGAAAAAGCGAAACAAGAACGATCTAACAGAGGATAAAACAAGACAGCACAACAACAATACAATAAAGTAAATAATAAAAAAAAAAAAGGGGGGGGTAAAAGACAAAGAATAATAACAGATCATAACGAGTTACACGCTCAGCAATGGTAGGCATCATGCTCGGATTGGCTACCATATCTCTTACACAGGTTCTTTCATGTTGGACAAGTATCGTTCCCATTTCAAATTAAAGCTTTCCACTCTGTTTATTACCCTGTATGATAGGCCCTCCAGTGCAGCCAACCTGGCTAAGTGAGTGTGCCAGAGACTGACAGGGGGGGGTGATGATGCCTTCCATTCTGAAATGATAAGTTTGTGCCCCAGCATCGGTGCTACCAGGACCTACTCTGCAACATGGGATGGGAAGTCATCAAGTGGGGATGGGTCCACCAGAATATACAGCCTCTGGGAAAAAGGCATTTCACGACCTATAATCTTTGTAACATTACTATGCATCTCAAACCAGAAGTCTTGTACTTTTTGACAGCTCCACAGCATATGAGTCAAGGTGCCCTCCCAACTCTGGCATCTCCAGCAGTCTGGGTCTTGTTTTAACTTGACTCTATATAGCTTAGATGGGGTCCAATTTAAGGCAAGATGCACCCTTATCTGAGCATTTCAAAATCGTTGAGTAATACACTGAAGCTTCATGACCTCGACCAAAAATGTTCATTATTTGTGTGAGGAAGCTTACAGTGGGGGGAGGTGTTGAAAGAGACCCGAAT
>OMLP01035539.1:0-15304 GCA_900302685.1 Spondyliosoma cantharus
TCTGAGCAGCAGCTCCTTCTTACAAAACACAAAAATAGCAGAAATAACATATTGTACCTTTTGAATAGAAAATGAAATGGAGGGGGTTAGTGGGTGATGTTGGGAGGGAGTGTTTGGTACGCAAGTAACATTTCTCTTTTCAGTCTTTCCCTTATTTCTCTATCAATAAATGCAAAATTGCAACAACAACAAAACAAATAATCTAAATGACTCATTTCAAATGGAGGTGGTTTAACTAATGGACTTCACTTTGGTTTGACATTTTATGTGTGAAGTACATTACTTTGATTCGCCTTGTGTTATGGTGAGTACAGAGATCGAACCCAGACGCAAACTCAGACTCAGGTAACGGTTGGTAATGACGTTTATTCAGTAGATTCTAACAGGTGGCGTAACCAGGAAGTGGGTTGGTTGGCTTGATCGCCACTGCTGAAGGTGGCAGGAAGCAGTGGCGGATGACAACCGGAACACGGTAGATGGTCTCCACTCGGTGGCTCTGCAGTTCCGTGAGGAGTGGTGTTGATGGCTCAGGAACCGGGCGATAATGACAAACGAGCGACCGTGCTGAGGTTCAGGCAGGCAGGCAGGCAGGCAGGCAGACTGACGGAGATGACTGTGACCGTCAGAGAATGAACACAAGAAACAGAACTAGCTGCACAAGCTAAACACTCTGAAAGTACTAAGACAAACACGAGGGAGTCAGGATCTAGCGACTAGTTACCACTGTGCTGAAGTACGATCTGACACTGAGTAGTTGGAGATCTGGTGATTAATGGAGAGGCTCTGATGATGAATGGGGAACACCTGGTGCTGCCTGCAGAGAAAGAGTAGCCACGACCACATGAAGAGACAGACAGGGAAGGGGAAACAAAAGGATCACAGACACAGAGAAGACCAAACCAATACACAGAGGAGCCATGATAGGGATCATGACACCTTGTTTTTGGTAGGTGCTTCATAAATAGACTTGCTTTGCCTCATATAGACACAGGTGGGTCTCAAATTAAAGCAAACACCATTAAAACTAACAACATACAATACAAACATTTGTTGGACCACTGTGAGCTACCAAAACAGTTTTAGCTGTCTTTGGCAGGGCTTGTAGTACTCTGGGGAGTAGGACCATTCTTCCAAAAGATATTCCGTCATTTGATTTTTAATTGTGGTTAAGAGTGCTGCCACTTAAAAATCTTCCACAAGTGATTAACTAGGTAGAAATCTGGTGGCTGCAGGAATAACCCATGTGGTTCACATCTAAAATTTGATATCTTTCTCCGCTCATATATTCAGATTTTTCCTAAAATGTTCCAATCATTCGTCTGATGAGGCACAGACACAGGCAGTAGTCATATAAATGCATTGTAAATAAGGCGTATACGCAAATTGTTTTTCAACCATCGCACCCATATTTTTTGCATATAGAATGTGTTCTGTGTGTATGAGTGTGTTAGTCCACGGGTTAGTGGATCTCAGCAGCCCTCCTGTGGAGTCGCTCTGGTCACATTGCCATTGAGCGCGCTGAGATGCCCTACAGGTCACGCCTTGTCTCTTCTTGTCAGCGCATGCAGGTAACATCATGTAATGTATCCCTTCTCCAACTATTAGCCCATGGCCTGGGGTTTTGGCACAACTTCTGACCGGTGTGTGCAGCAGTGCACGGGCCATCCTCCCTCCTAATTGAATTATCGGAGTGCAAAAACAGGCATCAGACGGGATTCATGTCAGACTTGCCCCTGAGCATCCAGCCTGCCAGCCAGCCAGCCAGCCAGGCATTTTCTGCTTATTCAAAGACAAGCACAGTGTGTGTGGATGCATGTGAGTCCATGTGCTAAGGGCAGGAATGAGCGTGTATGTGTGCAAGTCCGAGGCTTTGCGCATGTGTCTGTGTCTGGGTGAATGTGTGCGCCGTGAGGCTCCGAAGAGAGCACTCTAATTTCCGTCTCAGAGGAAAGTGTGATTGAACACAAACCCTTTTGCCAGCGGGTCGAAACAGTCACACGCTGCAACAACACAAGAGGAGATAAAAAAGCAGAAGTCTTATTTTGTCCTTTATTTTCCCTCTACTCCGTCTCTATACTGCCTTTTCTCTGTGTTTTTCCCCCTTCTCTTTCATCTTTCATTTTCTCTTTTCTAATTGAATATCTTTTAGCCTTTTCTAGTATTTTCTTTCTTTTCCATTTGCATCAATTTGCCGTTAGTGGAAAAGTAATATAGTGCGTTGAGCGGTTTAGCAAATTTACTGTATTTCTGATTGCTTTCCTGTATAAATGTATTTAGGCTTCTGGGCACCCTTGTGCATGTGTGTGTGTGTGTGTGTGTGTGTGTGTGTGTGTGTGTGTGTGTGTGTGTGTGTGTTGTGGACCATCTGGCCATGGACAGACCTGACTATGGATACAATCACAACAGATTAGAATGAGGTGGAGGGGAAAGCTCCTCTTCTCTCCTTCATTTAACTCATCCCTCCTTGTCTCCCTCGCTTCATTTAACCTGCTCCACTTCTTCACTTTGTCTGCGTGCGTGGGTGGTTTGTGTGTGCGAGTGTGCAAGTGCTTGAGCATCTGTGTGTGTGCACGTTCCCATGCCGAGCTTCTTTCTGAAATGTCACCAAGTGTGATTATCTTGTATTGGTCAGTAATTGAGAACAAGTCACCTATTGGCTGCTAATGGGACGTGCTTAGCTTCTGAGGCTGTGGTTGACATCATGGCCAACCCTCTGAATGTTAATCCCCACTGGGTCACCATGCGGCTAACCCTGATGCTAACGAGTGTGAACACTCCGCTGATTAAAAAGATTAATAAGGCTAATGGGTGAAAAACAGCATCAGTTTAGGCTGAAGCACTGAGACAAATAGACATGAGGGGGCAGACACAAAAGGAAGCACTGATAGATAGATAGAGAGAGAGTGTGTGTCTGTGTGTGTGTGTGTGTTTGGGCTCCCCTCATCTCTTCATCTGCTCAAGTCTATTTGGCACTCATTCGCCACGAGTGGCTGTGACCCCAGTTTTGGCATGCCGTGAGAGTTATGTGTATGACTGAGCAGCGTTTATATAGTGCGTGTGTTTGTGTGCATGCATGTGTGTGTGAGCACGCATGCACACGTGTGTGTGTGTGTGTGTGAGTGTGGGCGGATGTTTGCGTTCATTATAACGCCATGGGTCTATGGCTCTTTGTGTGTGTGATTGTATCAGTGTGCATGTGTGTTTGTTCAAAATTGGCTCTGTGTGAAAAGAGCTAAGTGGGAGTCACCCAGAGAATGATTTTGGGCAATTTGTCTCATGTGTTTGTGGCTCCGTGGTGACGTAGCTGCTGCAGAGCTGTTCTGTCCTCTTCTCCGGACCTCCGAGGGGGTGGGCCACAACGACTGAATGTGTCTCACTGACGAACTGATTCCCTGTCATTAAAATGTGTATTCACGAGATGAGGCATGCAGCGCACTGGAGGCGAAATGTGAAAGCTCCACAAATTGACCTTGATGGGATGTCGTGGTGAGAGGAGTGGCTTTTGGCCCTTTTCTTTATCCTTCCTTCTGGAGTGCTTTGCACTCGTATGCATTTTGTTCTTGAAGTTGAAGGAAATTTATTCCTGTTGGTAGATATTGTTTCGATGTATTCTACAGCTTGTATACAGTTTAATTCCTATAGTAATTTCTGCAAGTCCTCCACCCTGTGACCTTTATTTTTTACAGCTCATCTGAAATAGCTAAATGGTTTTTAAGGTTTTCAAGTAACATCATGAGGAAAAATAGAAAAAATCCAATCTTGTAGTAGAATATCCACGATAGTGACGACTGCATCTGTTTGTTATTGGTGTCTTTATGCACTCACAGCACTGTAGTAAAGGTTAGGGAAAGGTCATTGTCTTTGTTTGATTGGTCGATTGATGTAACTGTGTAGCCAGCCATGGCTCCTTGGCTTTCAGCCTACACCTTACCATAGTTGGGAGTCAAGACGGAGTCCTGCTCTTTGTACTCCTACCATCCACCCATCACCACTTCATTTCAAATCTGGTGTAATATATACATTCAGCAGTTCATCCACTTTAAAACATTGCCTCTGAATATAGAGTACTTACCTGAGACATAATTCTCACTCTCTCTAAACTTTCAGTTCTAACTATCAGCAAAAAGTAGCTCTTGCTCACTAACCTCTCATAATGACTTATCAAAAAACTTGCTTCAGTGTGTGAAACATATTCTACAGACAACAGTGTGAGATATATTACAATATGTGTGTAAATCTCAGTTGACAGAGAATGGCTCTTACACTTGACACATCTACAGGTTGTTCTATGTTACTGAGTACAGACTCCACTCAGAAACATTAATTGACAAATCAATTCTGTTACTTATTCCAAATGACACAGTCACACTTTGAGACTCTTTATACTGTAAGTTAGTGAGCTATTACAGCCAGTTAACTCTGCTTAACCTCAACAACATACAATGGTAACCTTACTACCGATTCCAACATCCTTATTAACCATGAACACCTATTCCTTTTTTTCTCAATCTTGCAACAGACTATTAGTGTGTTATCATTTCAACTTTTCAGAAATGCAGCTCACTACATTTAATTAGCTAGAATAGTGCAGCTTCTGCACATACTGAAACCAAATATTTTTAAAAGCTGCTCCTTTTTTCATCCATTAGGTGGAACTTTGACCTGCAAACATGGGACAATTAAAGATACTCTGCTGGAGGCCACTCAGGTCACACATGATGCTACCTGCTGCTGCAGCCTAGTCCCTAATTGACTCTAAAACAGAAACCACTGTTTGAGGCAACTTGTTAAGGCTTTTTATAACTGGCAAACAATGATGACCCATATCAACAGAACCACAGTTACCTGAGCAGCTACACAAAAAGTGATTAATTCCTATTTGAAAAACTGCAAACTAAATAAGAGTAAGAAGGTAGCACAAATTCATGTCAGTAAAACTTAGGAAATTAAAGTGGATGAACCATACAAGATGAACATAGAGAATGTTGATGGGCTGATGATTTCTTCCTTGTCATCGATTCAACCCTTTGTGTGTAATATACAAAAAGAAATTGGCGCGGTTTCAAGCGTAGTAGCTTGGAATGCATTGCTAAACCATGCACACCAAATTCACTGATACTTATCCACTTGGGAGTAACCTCGGGTGCATCGAAATCAAGCAGCATTCTGCTTTGCTTTGTGAGCAGCAGATTTCATCTGCAGAACAACCTCCACCTCAAAGCGTTTAACAGAGGCGTCTATTGAGATTGCATGGAACTTGCAAGGACAAAGAACCATATCTGAGGCACAGATAGTAAAAAATCTGTTTTTTTTTTTTAATCCACTACGGACATATTGTATGCAATCCTTGACAAGGAAAATGAAATTGTAAGGCAAAGAAAAGGAGAAGAGTTTTTTTTATCCGACCATGAATGAAGCACATAGAAGACATAAATGACCAGTTTGGCTGCAGTTTTTTCCAGAATGATTTGCTTCAGAATTGTTGTAGATGACAACACAAATGTGACTAATGTTGCACAGCTGCGTGGTTGCTGAAAGATTCATGATTCAAGAGTTTTCTTTGCAAGACTACAGATGAGAATATTCTGAATACGCCTCTTTAAAAAGAAAAAAAAACATTTGAGTGCATAACAACTCATACTTTTCATTTGATCAGAAATCCAGAAATCACTCTTTTCAAAACAATAATAATGTAAACTTAGAATGGCACTTGGGGGAGCACATATCTCCGACTTGGCTCGACAGTCCCCTTTGATTTGCCTTCATCTGCTGAATGCAGTCCAGTTTTCTCTTCCCACAGACCTGGATCTGCATCAAAATTCGTCGTATCATTTGGATTTACTTCTAAAACTCTTAAAGATACGTTAAAACCGTTATCTAGGCTGCACATTGGTGTCAGTTCCAGGTTTCTATGTCTATTTGTCATTGATAGCAGCTGAAAAAAGACTACCCTCAAAGGAAACATATTTAAATCTGCTAGATCCAGATTTTTATTTTGATCTGCATCAAATTGTTTTCACTCATAGGTATAATATCGATAATTTAATCAGGATCCTTGCATAATTCCCTGAGAAATTAATGTCATAAAACACTGTATCTCACAAAGTTTAAAAAAAAAAGAAAAAACTGAGAAAACATTCCCAGATCCGTCCATTTATCTCTATCTGCACCAAAGGTTAATGGGGTCTATTCTGGGCTGAGGCCCATCCTCATTTTGTGTAATCTTGCTGATATACCAACCAACAACCGGTCACAGTTGAAAACAAAAACCTCCTTGTGACGTGAAACAGTTCTAGTGATTTGAACATTATGACCCAGAACGGCATGAATCAGTGATGCATAGTGAGTAAATCACTTATTGTAAAATGTAGAAGCAAGGAATTTTATCATTGGCCTATCATGCATGTTTGCCGGAATACATGTGAGAGGCATTGCAAGCTTCATTATCTAAAGTTTTCATTGATTGAAATAGCAAAAGGTTTGAAGTTTTAGACTTCTAATAAACTTGTGGTTGCACACTGTGATCCAATGAAGACATTAGCTAACCAAGTTGCCTCAGTTTATCTCCCCTTTTATTGATGTTAAAAGTTGCTTGACTTCATCAAAGATCTCTACCTGGTGAACACATGGGTTTTCATTAATTACTAATCAGTGATGGTAGAAGACATGAAAGTGTACAGATACAGTATCTCGGGGGATCTACAATAACAACTCTTCAATAAAATCTGTCCACTTCTGACTGACTTTAATTAGGAAGAAGCAACCTGTGAATGGCCAAATGGTTACGGTTCAAAGGTTTCAGTTTCTCACAAACATTTTTGCCCACAGGCTGAACCATCCTGTACAAGTTTTCCAATATGGGCCCAAGGAAACTCTAAAAAAAAGAAAGAAGGCTCATTATGTCATCGAATGTTGCTTTGATGCCAGACTGTGCTGACAGATGTATTGAAGTCTATGGGAGATACATGGAGAAAACCCAACATATCTACACCTCTGATGAAGAAATGCCATCAGAAAAAAGAAAGAACACACTTCAGAGAGAAGGTTTACAACTGATTTATGCATTAACAAGTTGTTTGTCCCTCGATTTTGTTCGGGAAGGGCTCAGTGTAATTGCAGTCTCGTCAGCGCTATTTGGTCAGACCTGCCCCGTTTGGTCACGATATTGTTAGCTCTGTCATCATCAGTCATTTGAAAAAACAAATCAACCCACACTGTGAAGTGCGTTCTTTCACTTTCTAAACACATTTCTTCATCAGAAGTTATACAACATACATATGTTGGGTTTTAGTGTGTTTTTCCATGTCTCCCATAAACTTTAATCCAGTTGTCACCACTGTCTGGCACCAAAGCGAGATTCAGTGATGAATGACCTTTCCTTATTTTTGAAGTTCCTCGTTTGGAACGGACTGTCATACTGTTCACTTATTATTTTCCAAAATCTTTAGTTTACTGTCACTTTTTGGTTTATCGGCCAACAAAACACTACGATTTAGACAACAGATTGGTTAGTTTTAGGAAAAGATGATTTGGGTTCAAATGAACGCTACTTCATACAATGGAACCCTACTGATCATGCCCAAACCCCATTGGCTCACAGACCTAAGGACATCATGAGGGAGGACTGCAATTAGACCCCTCTCGATCATCCTGCCCCGACCCCCTACACAGACACTGTTGCTCTATAATAATGTGGCCTGACTTCATCCTTTGCTCCTGTCATGATAGACCTTTTTTGAAACACTTTGGCTTGTCATTGCAGAAAAAGCACAGGTACAATTAATAACACTTAAAAAAAAAAACGCAGCATCCCATTGAGGTGAGCTTATTTCAGGGTTCTGGTATTCTGCATGCTGGGGCGCTGGCATGACTTACAGGAACACTTGATGGAATTTAGCCATTGTGAGCAGAATGTGTTTCTCCTGTGCTTTTCTTGCTGTGACAAGTCACAATGTCTGCTGTGAAAAAGGCCTATTCACACCTATAGTTGTTTCTAAGGCTGAAGGTTGTGATGTTGATTATCTTGTATTGTAAGGTGTTCTGCTTCTTTTGTCACTCTTTAGAGCCCTTCGAGTCAACACTTCAAAAAGAATCCGCAAAAATGTGACGATTAAGCTTCAGAAATTGCAGGGATGTTTCATTCATGAAAGGATGTTATAATGTTCACTAACATGTCATCATAACCCAAGATATATTCTTTCTCTGTGTTTCAAGGTCGCCGTATTGTCGGTAATTGCTTATGTCTCTTCATCACAAATTATGGGATGCTGGTTTCAAATCTACGATTAACTGCTGGGGTGAATATTTGCATTTAGATATGTGTGTTTGATGTGTTTATAATTTTACTACAAGTACTAAAACTGTGAATTTTCAGTGTATTCACGAAACAATAGAGCCATAGCGGGACTGTGTGTAATCACAGAGTAAAAAAATACGAAGCAAAGACTGTAATTAAGCCTGATTTTTTTTTTTTTTTTTTTTTTTTTTTTGCCATAATGCAGTAAAAACAACAAAGAACAACGTTTTTTTATATACCTCCTCAAAATACAAGTATTAGCTGCTCAAAATTTTCAATACTCAAATACAATTAATATACACTAATGGCTATAGGGCTACAAATAACACTGTACAGTGCTAAATGGAGATGAACACAATGAGTCCATAATAGATGCACTAAACAAGCCGTTTGTCTCTAATGGCCTCAATAAACAACCACATCGCCATCTAGTGACACTGTTAGGAAACACAAGCTTGAGAGCTGGCAGTTGAAGTTACATTAGCAGCTGCTTTAGTGCAGGATACTGCTGACCTTGTGTATGTCATTGGGGATATAAACATCCGTTCAGGTATTCTACACACAGGAACTGTGTACAGACAAATACACAGATTACACACACAAGCACACACACACACATGCACACGCGCACATGCACGTGCGCACACACGTACACGCACACACACTCCACATTTCCACATAAAAGTGAATCGGCGAGCAAAAATAGAAATGCAGCTTTTGTCCAGAAATCCCACTTTCACAAAGACAAATACTCAAGTCTCACCTGCATATTGACTAATGCTCTGCACATAAAGGCACACATGTAAAACACAAGCAGTTCAAAAAACAAAGAGCATGCACAGAAAGTTGGGCTTTTAATTCCTTTGTTTCCTAATGGATGGCAGTTAGTCCTTTAGCTTCACATTGGCCATCAAGTTTTTTTTTGCTTAGTTCTATATGAACATTGCTTTCACGTTGCAATTTTGCTTGTCATGAAATCTCCTGGGAAAATGAAGGCTGGCTGGCAATCAAGACAGACTGGCAGCCTGGCATCATCTGCTGTCATGTCTATATTTTAGACTGCACGAATGAGTAAACTCACATTTTGTCCTGTCTTATTGACAGCTGCTACTCTGAGGAAAAGGGAAAGGGATCCAGTTGTCTTTGCATCAGCCTCAGCAATAATAAAACCACTTGGAAAAACACAAAGGGGAAATTTGTCTGTTTCTACTTTTGATATACACAGACAAGTCCACCTCCGTTACTTCGGCATTTATAGAGTGTCCCTTATCCCCTTCCCTAACATCTCAACTTGTATGTCACTACACTAGCAACTAAAACCTGTCATCTCAGGACTCCTTGCTCTTGTCTGGCGAGGCTTCCTATGGAGATTGGTACTGTTAAACAGCCCTCATGTGGGTGGCTCCATTTTTTCTTTGAGTGATCTGCAAAAAACTGAAACCACAGGCACTAGTGACCTCAAATGTTTTGAAACATCACTATATAGACATTTACTAATGACAGAAATGGACAGGTGCTTTGTTTTCCATACTTTAATGAATAGCTTAATAAGGAAATTGTATGCAACTAATGATCTTTTTTTTTGTTTTCACAATGTATTGCTTCTGACAATTATTTAATGAACCAGCATTTTAACAGAGACTCTCAAAAAATGACTGCAGTCTCAAGAGACCATCCTGGTTAAATAAATAAAAAAAATATGTAAATAAATAAATAAAATAAATAAATAGAATGCACGATGGCAAAACCAACATTATTAACCTACTATGAAAAGACAGCCATTCTGTTGGTAATGATCTACATGATTCAAACACAATGCAAGTTTACACAACCCTGAAGGCCAGAGTGCACTGTTTCCTGTGTTGTTGTAGTTGCAGCACCAAATGCAAAAATACAGACGCACTCATACATGTGTGCATGCACACACTAACACAGGGCTGCTGTGGGTGATCAAGCAGTTGACGTTTGACAAGTGGATGGAAACAGTTGTGGTTTCTGCTGGCCCCGGCCCCTCCCTCAATGCTGCAGAGGGGCTTGAGCTGAAAACAGTAAAGCTGAAAATCCTCTGGATAACATCTGTGCCAGCACACATAGCAACAGTATTGTGAAAATAAATGCACATGAACTTGTAGAAACACACAGCCAGGCCCAAGACACACGATGACACTGATAAATAAGCAGTCTTGAAAAGCTTCCTTTCCAGCCTGTCTGGCATTTTAGTTGTGTTAATTTTTCAGCCCTGTTTAGTTCATTTTAATCAGCGTCTAATAAGTCTTCAGGCGCCACTCTGTCACACACCATTTCTGTTTACCACTCCCCTTGGACTGCAGTTCAAGTCTCATTTTTTTGGAAACAAACTCTGCATGATGTTAAAATCTTACTGTTAGTCAAGGAACAGTCACACTTTCAGCTCCAATTCATATATTCAAATATTATTTTAGTTTTAAATAAGACTGTGAGCAGAACACCAACAGTGTGATCATAGTGGAGTGTGTCTGAAGGCACACATTATACAACTGGCTTGATGAATATTTCCATTTGAAAGATGAACTAAACCAAATCATTTGGTTTCAGGTTCCCAGGAGGCAGTTGAGGGCATTGTGTTTTAAAGAGGAAATAGGACATATTCAGGATTTGATCTGGTCCATTTATTATGTTTTTCACCATCCATTATTGCAGGGGGACCAGGTGTAACCAAAAATGAACTGCCAATCTGGTAACTAAGCTGCCAAGTCAATTGCTTTGGCCTTGGCAGCCTTGGTTTTCAGATCCATAAAAGATGTTGGTGAAATGATTCGATGATGATTGAATGATTTCATGTCCAACTGCAAAACATTGACTTTGTGAATCCATATACCCAGTTGTCTATTATGTTAACACAGAGCCTCATTAAAGGCATTTGTGTTTGGAGTGTGGCCAATAGTGTCATCTGTGTGTCCCAGTTTTGTGAGACCTCAATGTTTGGTCAGAGGATGTATTTGAATCATAGCCACTGATGTAGATCACTAGTTCAGAATAGACTGAAATATACAACAGTGAGGCTGCGGACAATCTGATAGGACTGCAAAATCACACTATCACACGTATTGCACATGCTGCACCTTTGTTGGTTTATTGTAATGTCATTTCTGGACGGTTCGAGTTCATGTTTTATCCAGTCCAGGAAAGTGTGTCAATCTTGTACCACACTGGTCAGGGCGGGAAGTCGAATGCACTAAACACAGTGTTGCCTTTTTAATATGTTCTTTGTTGTCATGCTCACATATGGGATATAGGTAAATAGGATAAGGATTCCCATATATTTATGATTTACGAGTGTTCACGACAACAGACAGCTCAATACAGCTGATAACAGTCTCAGTATTATGATGGTTAAAAGTGCAGTGCATTAGAAAAAAGTTAAAAGCTGTGCTTTAGCTGTAGTGACTTTTGTAGGGATAACCAATTAAATAGAATGTTTAAGTGAAGGTTTTTCAGATATGTTCAGTATGATCATTTTGTGACTTTGAAAACATTATTTAAAACACTCATTATGTTGATAAAGGACAAAATCCAAGTGTTATTTCTTTAAAAGCACATTCAAAGCACACATTGCTATAACCAGTGAGTATACACAGTTACATTATTGAGGTGCATGTTCAAGGATAAACATTGATTTTTTTTTTTTTTTAAGTTGTAATTTGTGTGCAGTTATCTGAATATGACTTTTCTGCGTTTTGAAAATGAGTTGATTTGGTTAGGACTCTATCATGACGTAAAAATAAAGGCACCTGCCATCAATTTTTCAAAACACAATAAATGCCAGTAGTCACTACGATTGATTGACACAAACACAAAAGCTCTTCAACTATGTACAAGATTATACCTTAAATCTATCTGGTCGCAAACTTTGATGCTTTAACCTGAAACATTTCCACACAAACTCAATAAAACCTCTGAATGGTTAACAACCTCTAATAATCACAGGTTGTCATTGTGGAAATGAAATGTGGTAAGTATTGTTTGAAAAACATCAGTGGGTGCATGTGAGTGGGTGATTTTTTTAACCCTTTGATTCCAATGGGCACGTCTCTCTTACCTGGTGTGTCCTACGCTATTTAGTTCCTTCCTCCACACGGCCTCATGTCCAACTGGGAGCATTTCCGAACCGGTGCGTCATGCCCAATTTTGAAGACTTGATCAGATTGTGTTGATTTCTTTTCCTTGATTTGTGTGCTACCATGGGTGAGTACTCTGAAGTATTTACATTTTTTTTTGTTATTTATCTGTATAAGTCTGTTTATTGATAAGATTTTTGACTATGTTGTGTTGTTGATCCTATGTCAGCATGAGGTGTTTTGTTTCAGCTATAGACTGGACGCACTATGTCATTCTGCTGTCTGACTTCCTGTCTGGCTCAATCTATTTGGTGGCGCGGCTGCAGTCCACTTCCACAGATTCTTTGAGGAGCACAGCGAAGAGCCGCTTTTGGGCCGCTGCTGACACATGCGCATCTGGTGGAAACACGAGCATTGTCTAGAACTGCCACGGCGGAGACGGGCCAGGTGGAATCTGGGGGTAATTGTGAAGCATTGTCAGTGGAAGTGCCTCAAATATGCTGGTTTCAATATGAACTCAATTTGCGTATAAGCTCATGAAGAAATAGCCCTCCTTAATCCGCGTATCATATGCTCTTTTAATATTCAATTGGGACACCAAATAGGAAAGTGTAAAAAAACTATTTGATATTTCTTTATCCACATATGAATCTGATAGCAAAAGAAATAGTCATAACCCTGTTTTTTCATAACTCTGGGATGTCCCCTGTCATATTGGAATATTGGTTTCTTGATACTTTATAATACTGAGCTGGTAGATCCATAGCAAATAGGTAGGAATAGAAATGAGACTGAAAATGAGTTTACCATGAACAAGGACAATAAGAAAAAAATGCTTGAGTTAAAATGATCAAAACTTAGGATTGTAAACTAATTACAGGCCGTGTCATTGTATAATTCATCGTCATTTCTTCTCCCTCATATTCATACATATTTTTGCAGTTCATGAACTGGCTTGTAAATGACTGAACAGTACCACCTATAGGCAGTATGCCACTTTTAGGGTGGACTATAAAATTCCAATAAGAAGCTGTGATGCCAACTTCAGTGTCGTTTGTTGCAGCGTAGTGGAAATCACTGCATGTGTCTTGCCAGTTCCAAATAATTCATTATTATATTAGCATATGGTTCCAGTGTGGCCATGGTGTCGATTCACTGAATTAAAATTACTGCGTGATTTAGTTTGTAATATAAACTAAACATCAATATCAACTTTGGCTCATGGCAATTTTTTTCATTTTCTTTTTTTTTCATCTGAGCAGAAAATTGAAGTATGAAAAAACATTTGTTTTTGGTATCAGATTCATAGACGAATTACGAAATGACAATTTGTCTTTTCATTGTCCGATTTTGGTTTCCCAATTGAATAATAAAAGAATAAATAATAAATAGATTCTCCTTCTCACTTGATTAGTTAAAGTGAAACTCTCGCCAAAAAGCAACCTAGGCTTTATTTGTGAATGTATATGAGTCAAACCTTCGTGTAAATGCATAATTACGACAAAAGAGTCACTTTTAAGAGTCACTGTAGTTTCGTTTTCGGGCATGCTAATTTTCAATGGAGTGCAGGGGCACTCGTACGCTAGCAAAAAGTGTCGATACCCAAGTGTGACCTAACAGGAGGGAGATGCTACTGCTAACATGAGTTGACCAAAAACCTTCTTATTAGTAAATTCTGTACACAAACAATGTTCTCAATGCTCGTGTTCATGTGTAGAGACCCTGGTGATACTACGAGCAAAGTTTCATGTTGTGTCGAGCCTTCTTAGTGTTATGAAAATAGTGATTTTGATGCTACTGTATGAGTGCCCTTGCACTCCACTGAAAATTAGCTTGCTCGAAAACGAAACTACGATAAATCTTAAAAGTGACTCTTTCGTCGTAATTATGCATTTACACGAAGGTTTGACTCATATACATTCACAAATAAAGCCTAGGTTGGTTTTTGGCGAAAGTTTCACTTTAACTCAGTAAGCAGTTTCCTAATTGGAGTTTAGTGTCTTAACTACTTGTTTCAAGTCTTGTTCAAAATATTAATTTCGTAACTTGTGGCCCCATATAGAGTAAAATACGTAAAGCAGGGTATGTTTTCTGGCGTGGTTACCTTGTGATTAACAAGGCGCTACAATGGGGTGCCCTGGATCACTGGTTAAATCCAATTGGGATATCCACTCTAGTTCCACCCTCTCCTCTGAATAAGGTCACTTCTGTCACAATAGGTTAACTCTTGGGTTGAACACAATTTAAAGTCCAACATGAATGTTAAAGAGTGGACGGCATAACCATGACCAAATATACTCCAAGTCCTTCAAAGGCAATACTCTGCGTAGCTCTCTTTCAAAACAATTCCATGTAAATGATAACACCTCTAATTATATGCTACATCAAAAGGAAACATCAACGAGCAGAATGTCACATAGCTTTACACCAATAGAAAACAACCACAGAAGAAATGTTCCACTTGACGGGCCAATCACCGCCTGTATTTCCTTTAATGGAAAAGTTTGCGCAAGTGGTGGTATCGGTGAGAAAGGTTTGCTTCACTTTGTCTCTCATTTATCATCATCACAAATGGACGGGCTGAATTTGTTTCTGGTCGTTCTCTTAGGTAAATCTTTTGATAACATGTTTGGGTGCTTTAATCACAGTTATTAGGCTCCATTTTGAGAGTAATTCATTCCTACATTCTCAGTGTTGATGTGTTGCACCTGCTGTAATGTGAGACCTTGTAACACCGAGCACATTTCTAACTGCTTTTATGATTGTGTTTGTGTTCCAGGAGTTGTTTCGTACAGTCATGATCAGGTCACTGGATCAGTGTTGGAGGTGTCAGTCCGACCAGGAGACAACATCACTTTGTACTGTGACTGCAAAAAATCAACTGGAGTTTACATAGTGTGGTACAGGAACT
>OMLP01035541.1:0-10151 GCA_900302685.1 Spondyliosoma cantharus
CGGGTCACGGGTCACCATGCATGTGCAGACGCACTAGCTACTGCAAAACACAAGCGAGCTCAGTGTCCTGGTTAGCGGCTTCAATTGATATCAACTAAAGAAGGGATACAAGAAAATGTGCACTTGTCTGATTTGTCAAACTACCATCGATATTCCGAAGAAGTGGAATGTAGAGAGGCACTTTCAAACTGTTCATAAAACGTACGACACTGGCTTCCCTCCGAAAAGCGAGCTGAGGCCGACACTGAAGCATCGCTACGGGTGAGTCACTCTATCCCGCGAGAGGACGCTGGCGTGAATGTCGCCGCTTCTCAATCCGTAGCAAAACTGTTTTCTGTTGGAAAACGAAAGCGAAGTTGTCCCTACAAGCTCTGGGGCTGTGCTACTAACTTAGACTAAAGGCTGCACACCTGAACAACTGGCTCCGTGGACTCACCTTTCTCCGCTAACAGCCGTTAGCCTCGTCGATCAGCTGTTAGCCTAGAAACTCTAACTTTCAAACCGACGTAACATACTCAATACTCTGTGGGCTGTCCATCATTGCTCCGTTGGTCCTCCCTCCACCAAAACCTCAGAGTTATTCACCCCCTGGCTCCTCTGTCGCTCTCCTCTGCTGCTGTGGTCTCTCCCAGCTCATGGAGATGTTGGATGGTCCTCAAGACGAATGTTTGTTGATACGGATGGTCCTATTCCCTCCGTGCGGACTGACAGGTGCTCCATTTATTCTTTGTTTTGTTTGTTCCACTTTGTTAAGTGCTAAGATGATAAAAGAGGCCTTTGTTGAGGCAGCTGACTCCTTGTTTCAGGATTTTAAAAACAAACTACAAATATTATCATCAATCAAAGCTCTTCAGCTATCAAGAAGTACGGTTACACAGTGCTGTGAAGTAATGGCTGAGGATTTGACACAGCAGCTTTGGAGAGACATTGCAGATTTTTTTTTATATATATATATCGGCCGATATATCGGAATATCGGATTTTTAAATCACCAAATATTTGTATCGGTATCGGCCTTAAAAATCCTTTATCGGTTGGGCTCTAGTACAAACGCCATTGTCAAAGACACTCACTGCTCTCAGGACATAGAGTACATCATGTTACAGTGCAAGCCTTGCCCACTACTTGCCCAGGGTGTTTACATCAGTTACTATCACGGCTGTTTATATACCACCGCTACAGAAGCTACACCTCTCCATTAGGCAACACCAGTCGGCCCACCCAGACAGTATTGTGATAGCGGCAGGGGACTTTAATTATGCCAACTTGAAGTCTGTCCTGCTGAAATTCCACAAATATGTAAACTTCCTGACAAGAGAAAGTAACACTCTGGATCAGGTCTACTGCAACATTTCCAAAGCATATAAAGCCAGCCCTCTGCCACATCTGGGACTCTCAGATCATCTGTCTCTGTCTTTGATCCCAGCATACGAAACTCAGCTGTAGACAAAGACCAACTATGAAGTGGGGACAGACTTGGAGAGACACACGTCAGCTGTCCTTTCATACATTAACTTCTGTAACTGTTTCAGAGACAAAAATTGTTAAAGTGCTCCCCAACCAGAAACCGTGGTTCAACGGCAAGGTGAAGACCCTGCTCAGGACACGGGATCCTGCATTAAGTGCGGGGACCTGCAGGCCTACAAGTGAGCACGGCGAAGCCTGAGGAGAGACATCAATTAGGCCAAATGCAGGTACAAGCAGCGCATAGAGGAGCACTTCAACAGCAACAACTCCAGAAGCATGTGGCAGAGGATAAAGACTCTGACCGGCTACAAGGACAGCTACACAGCCGCCAACTCCACAGAGTTGCCAGACTCCCTCAACCACTTTTTTTCTTGCTTTGACCACCAGATTGCTGCTGACACACATTCGGCACTACCAGGGAAGGTCAATGTCATTCAGCTGAATCAACGTGAGGTCAGATCCAGCCTGCGTAGAGTCAAGGCGAGGAAAGCAGCTGGTCCAGATGGGATTCTCAAGGCCTGAGCAGACCAGCTAGCAGAGGTTTTCACCACCATCTTCAACCTCTTGCTACTACAATCTGCAGTCCCCACCTGCCTGAAGTCTGCAACCATCATCCCAGTCCCAAAGGTACAGTGAACTGCCTTAATGACTATCGCCCAGTTGCTCTCACCCCCATAATTACCAAATGTTTTGAGAGACTCATCATCTCTCACAACAAATCTGCCATCCCTGCTGACCTGGACCAACACCAGTTTGCTTACCGAGCAAACAGGTCGACAGAGGATGCTGTCAACACAGCACTCCACGCAGCCCTTACACACCTGGACCAGCCCAACACGTATGTAAGAGTGCTGCCTGTGGACCTCAGCTCAGCATTTAACACCGTCATCCCCCACAAACTAACCTACAAACTGAGCAACCTGGGCCCGACCTTACCTGGGCCGCACACGTCTCTCATCAGGTGGGGAAGGCCCAACAGAGACTTTACTTCCTCAGGAAGCTAAAGCATGCTCACCTCCCTCAACACCTGCTGACCAACTTCTATTGGTCAACGATAGAAAGCCTCCTGACCTACAGCTGCACGGTGTGGTTCTCCAACTGCACAGCACAGGACAGGAAGGACCTGCAGCGGGTGGTGAGGGCAGCGGAGCGTGTCATCGGGACGACACTACCCCCTCTCCAAGACATTTACACTGGCCGACTCAAAAAGAAGGCCAGCTGTACTGTGAAGGACCCCACTCACCCCAGACATTACCTGTTCTCCCTCCTGCCCTCTGGGAAGAGATATAGATCTATCAGTTCAAGAACAAACGGACTGAAGAACAGTTTCTTCCCACAGGCAGTGTGTTTCGTTGTTTCTGAAACAATGACAATAAACATCTATTGTATTCTAAAAAAAATTGGTGTGGTGGAGCCGTAGCGTAGCGGATTCCACTCTGGTGGAATGGCGGGGTTACAGGTGGTGGACCCGCAACTCAGATGCCCCAAAGGTGTGGTCCAAGCCACCAGGTGCTCACTTTTTAACTCCAACCTGCCTCTAAACCAGTTATCTGTGGGAGTTGTTACAGTCTGTGGTGCTGCAGTGAAGTGATTAAGGCTTCACGCACAAACTGTACAAAGAGGTTCTGAGCAGTTGCTCCAGCACAGTCCAGGTGGGAAACAGCTGCTGTGACATCACTGGCTGTGGGCGGGGCCAGAGCAACAACATGTCTGACAGCTTAGGCTTTAGGGTGCAGGGCAACAGCAGGTTCCCTCAAACCACAAAGACACAAACCTGATGTCACTTCCTGTTGCCCCGAAATGTCCAGATCAGACAGGAAGGAAGATTCTGGAAGGAAACACCACAGAAGAAGAAGAAGAAGAAGAAGAAGAAGAAGAAGATGAAGAAGAAGATGAAGGGAGCAGGTGCATGTGAATAAGAAAGAAATCATAAAAAAATCTGTTAATGAGGTTTTTTCATGCAAATCAAACAGAATCCTGACATTTTACATAGACAGGATGTTTCTATAAATTTCTGTTAATTATCTGGAGTCACTTTATTTTATTTTACTAAAAGCTGATTCGGAGTCCGTTCATCATGTTATCCATAGAAAACGCTGTTATTGCGCCCTGAAGTGTAAAACAAACTCTAAACACAGAGCTCACATGTCAGCAGGTATAACTTGCAGAAAAGTTTAGAGTTCACAAAGGTAGTAGTAGAAATACAGTAAATCAGGAGTTTAAAGTATTTATCAATGATTACCTCTTGGTACATCCTGAGTGAAGAAGTGGGTTGCCTCCAGAGCAGACTCTGCCTCCTCAGGACACAGAGCTGCAATACAAACAAACAAATAACAGATGAATACATGAATACAAACTGCAGCCTCCTAGAAGTTTAACTGAAGCTCAGTTGGGTCAGTATGTTTCACAGTAGCCCTTTTCACACAGAAACGCTGCATTATCGGCAATTCTCCGCCTTTGTTTGTTCACACAGAGCCAAGCAGCTCCGGCGTGAAGACGAACCGCTGTGTAATTCACACAGAGAGCCGGCGCTGCGGCTCCTAAAGAGGCGTGATGGTCCACGTCATGATTATGATGTCTGTGTGTTTTTTTCAAGGTGTTTCCCCAGGTGTCCTCCTGTTAATCTAAACATGTGTCCGCTGACTGTTTATAATCACATGGATGCTGTTATAATGTGTTGTAATTGAGATCCTGACCCACCAAACCATCCTGGAAAGTGACAAAGTTACGTTTTTCGCTCTAAATTACATAATTACATAATTACATAATCACCATCAGTAAACTGCTGTCTGACTCTCTCACTCGTGGGGAGAGAGGCTGTTTTCTGGGGGAAAGTTCACTGAAGTCTCGGTCTGGAGGGCTGACCGTCGCAGTGATTTTTTTCAACACTTGGTGAGTTAAAGTTTTTTGCCGCTGACGGATGCTGTTTTTCGGGCCGTTTTTCTGGTACTACCTCCAGAGGCGTATAAGTGCCTGAGCGAAATTTCAACTCTTTTCGCCTCTGTGCAGCTTCCCTGGATCCCTGCATTCAAACAACAGTGTGAATGGGGCTAGTTATACCAATGTGACTGTTACCTGGTGGGAGGTGGAGCTTGTACAGCAGTTTAAGTTTCTCCGTCATGTCTCCATGATACATCCCACCTGTAGACACACAACACAACAAACTGATGGGAAACCAACATAGACCAACATCTGAGATAAATGTCTGAGTATCTGGGAGTTTAAAGGTCCAGTGTATAGACTTAGTCACATCTATCTGTGATGTTGCAGATTGCAACCAACTGAATACCCCTCGTCTCACCCTCCCCTAAGGTGATCACAAAAAATACTAAATACATGAACTTCACTGTAGGGACATGTCTTCTGGTCTCTGCATCTAACAGAGGCCCGTTTTTGCCTTGATTACCTTCCACCCACTTCGACTGTTTTTCCAGCATATGGGCCTGGGAGCCCCCTCACCTCTTGACCTGGCAAGAAGAGGAGACGCTTGCTGTGCAATAAACATCCAGATAAAAATTTCTGCAGGAAGAGCCTCCCTTCATAATTCACAAGTGAAATCACCATTTGCTCTTGATATTTTGAACAAGTTTTCCTTTTCCTTTTGATCTTAAGTGATTTCAATTCTGTCATGTTATTTCATGTAAACAAAGTCTACCTATTAAGCCATGGTGAAATTCTGGGAACGGTGAAACACGATCCCAAAACTTTAAAGACGATAAGTATAGTTTAATTAAAATCCCATAAATTGAAACTATGATATTGTCAGAGGAAGTGACAGAAAAGCTCCTCTCCACTCTCTTCTCTTCTACTTTCTTTTAATTTTCATCCTTTACTTTACGACACGCTCCAAGACTAGCGATCTCCGCAAATTATTATTATTATTCGATGTGGAAAATCGATGGAAACGGTAAAGAAATCACTACTTTAGAATATGAGATTGAATATACATTGATTTGAAATTGATTAGGACTGTCCCAAGCTAAACTGGTACAGCTGAATTTGACTAATTGCCTCCGGATTATTCAAATAGAGAAAACAACGGAGGTGGTGCCCCATTTATGAGTGTATTATTAATCACCAGTGATTAATTACAATTATTACCTACTGGTGTATCTCCTACATCGCTCTGTAGAGTCAGTCTGCTTTGGATTCCTGTAGAAACATGGTGGACTGTAGATATAAAAGACTCATTCTGAGGTAGCACTGATTACACACTGATGAAAACATTCTCCAGAATATTATATTATATCTAAATCCTACACACTGAACCTTTAACTTAGAGCTCCTGCATCTGGACTCACTGAGTCCAGTGATGAACTCTTTGAAATTGACCAGTCCGTCCTGGTTCTGGTCCAGGAGTCTGAAGAGGCGGGCTGACAGTGTCGTAGTGTGGCCTCCACAGACCCAGGGAGCGAGCACGGTGAACAGCTGGGTGAACTGAGCCGGATCGATGCGGTACTGCTCCAGGTACGGCAGGCTGGGGTCATGACGCTCAGCTGCAGAGCTACTGGAGCCCCAATAACAGCTCGTCATGTGTTTGGACTGAAGCAAAGACAGAGAGAGGTCACACTGTGAGTACACCCTTTTTTGATTTCTTGTCAGCAGGTCACAGCCCACAGCAGCTACATAAATTGAGACCTCCAACCTAAACTGCACAGACTCAGATGTGCCAACATCAAACTCAGCTTAGCAGTGAACTGTGAACATAGCAGTGAATGTTCAGTCTGATTGGCTGCTTAAGAGCCAACTACAGTAGAGTTTAGTGTAGCAACACTTTAGTGAAATGTGGAATTTAAAGTTGAAGTTCAATAAAGCTTCACCTGCAGTTGTATACAAGTCCCTCCTGTGATTCCTGATTATTCTCATCTGATTATAATATTCTAATCATGACTAATTTGATCGTAGCAAATGTACATTTGATGTCTCAAAAACATGTTTTGGTCATGTGTTGTTAAATATCAGAACTTTTTTAAGAATAGTTTGTTCTGACCTTAAAGAGACAGTACAGCTCCTCCAGCTCCTCGATACTGAAGGCGGACTCTGTCATCATTGCTCTCACCTGCACACACACACACACACATACACATACACACACACCTTTAACACTGCTTCGTGTCTACGTTACAGGAGCATGTTAGCATTAGGCAGGACTACCCCAATATCACCCACCACGCTCCTCTTGGCTGTGTCCTCCAGCGACTGGATGACTTTTAACCTCTGCTTGAACCTCATCTGCTCGATGACGTCAGAGCGCAACGTGCCGAACTTCTGCTCAGAGAAGAAGGAGAGACTGAAATTACCTCAACAGACCCATGAATTAGACTGAGACACTACAGCAGGAATTAGACTTTGTCACTGAGTCATCTGACCTCATACGACGACTTGATGAGGTCGAAGATGTCGATCTCCGGTGGAGGGTCATCCCCACTCGTTAGAAGGGCGTGGAGGTGAGGGATGGGCGGAGCCACCGTCTGTTTATTCACAACATTATCCAGGTACCTGACACACACACACACATACACATACACATACACACACACACACACACACACATTATGTGGACTCCATTCCTAGCTGCCCAGTGTGAACCTCTACCTTCCCAGTCCAGACCTCTACCTGCACAGTCCGGACCTCTACCTGCCCAGTCTGGACCTCTACCCGCCCAGTCCGAACCTCTACCTTCCCCGTCCAGACCTCTACCTGACCAGTCTGCACATCTACCCACCCAGGCCAGACCTCTACCTGGCCACTCTGGAGTCCCTCCTGCCCAGTCTGGACCTCTACCTGGCCAGTCTGGACTCCTACCTGACCAGTCTTGACATCTACCCGCCCAGGCTGGACCTCTACCTGGCCACTCTGGAGTCCCTCATGCCCAGTCTGGACCTCTATCTACCCAGTCCAGACCTCTACTTCCTCAGTCTGGCCTCCTACCTGCCCAGGATTGTCATTGCTTCCCCCTCGTCACTGCAGGACAAGAGAGCATCCATGTTGTCGTGAAGCACAGCCAGCGCCACCTGTAGATTGATTTTTCCAACAGGAAGCAGTTAAGTTAGAGGTGTTAGAGGTGAGGACTGCTGACTGTGCTGTGTGATGCCCACTGACATTTTCTACAGTGGACACTAAATAACACTGTAGACTATAAAGGGTATACTAGCTCTGAATGCTAACACTGAACAACAGACATTTCCACCGGCAATACGAAATTATACTCACATACATTACTATCATATACCCTATTCCACTGTTTCTATTGTTCTCATTCCATTTTCCACTTGCAATGTGATCTCCTTCAAACAGTTCAAACTAAGGATGTCCCAAGCCGATCTGCAGGATCGGGATCTGGGCCGATATGGGCATTTTTCCACTGATCGGGATCGGCAATTTTGAACGTGGACCCAAACAAATAAAATAAATTAATAATACAAACACTCAAAACTAGATGGTACACTCATTGGTACAGAAGCAAAGGGTATTGTGGCAATGGGTTGCCCAATGGTTATACAAGGGTAAAGATGATATGGTCACTTTAGAGCAGAAGAAGGAATTCCACATTTCTTCAAACAGTGCATATTTTCCTTTCAGTGAATATGCTATTTTTTCCATTGTTATAACTTGTGAAAAAATGAACTAGTTCATAGTTCTTTTTTTTCAATATGTTGCTGTGAGCTATTATTTTTCAAAATTATTGCCACAGCGCATATAGAACCACAGACAGCAATTATTTTATCAGTTTTAACACTGAAACTGCAGGTCACCGACAATATACTGCAAAACCAGGTTGTCCAGCTGCGGCTGGGAGATGAAGACAACGGAGTGGCTACTGTAAGTCGTTAATGTGATTTGGGTGGTAGAGGATCTGTTTTGGCTCGCCGTTGCCTTGTCTTTTGATTTTGTATTCACTCGCACATACCTTGAAAGGCTAGCCAGGTTCTTTAGTTCAATGTGCCTGTTACGTGCCAGGCAGGGCCCAAGTGTGTGTTGTGTTTTTTTTTTTTCTCTCCCCCTCCCTTCCTTTGTTTTCAAGTGATCAACCTGATTAGCTTCCAACTGTGAGCTCATGGTCAGGCTGATTGTTGGCTCCCTCAGGTTGGAGTTGGCCTATCAGCATTCGGAGCCATGAATAAAAGGGCCAGCCGACGGAGTTCATGCTCGACCTCTGTGTGTGTGAGCAGACCTATAAAACCCTTGAAGGTATGTGGTGGGAGATTGTGGGCATTTAGGTGAGTTGGGGGTACCTTGTACATTTCATACACTGATAGTTACTTTTTGTCTCTACACACAGTCTAGAGGTTTACTGGTTGGTGCCACCCTTGCATTTGTTTCTGAGAAGCTCTTTATTTTTTAGACAAGCTAGTTAGGCTTTTTTTGTTTTTGTTCTTTAAGATAGAGTCTAGTGAGGCCACATTTTGTTATAATTCTTTTATTTTATTTGGCACAACCACCTTGCCCACATTTCCCTCACATTTTGTGTACCTCTTCTGCATTTTGTTAATGGATAAATAAACCATTATTGTCACTTCTCCTTCGACTCCTCAATCTTTGGTTGTCGTGTTGTTTCCATATGTATTGTGGACATAACAGTGCTGTTTCAGATTTGCTGTTGACGTTGTTGATGTACGGAGTTGCTTCTTGAAACCCGGCGGGCAAAGTTTACACAAAAAGGTCAGATTTTTCCCACCTGGATCATCACTGACCTTTTCATAAAATTGTTTTAAGTAATCATACAAAGATGCCGTATTAATGGTGGAGGCAGAGTCTGGGGTATTGCTGCTGCCTTCATTTGTTTTTGTCTCCATGCTTAGCATATTGATGTGACTCTGTGGTGGCTGGTGTTGCCAGATTGGGTGTTTTTTCGCTATATATTAAGGCCTGTTTATGGTGTGTTTTAGCCGGGTTTTCGCCTGGAAGGCTCTATGGAAATCTGCCACTCTCTTGAACGAAGTTAAACTGTGTACAATAGGAGAGGTGGAGATGTCTATTTTGAACCTGTATGCCCCAAATGAACCAGACCAGAATTTCTTTAAGGAAATTGCAAATGTTATTGCGTACAATGCTAAGGGCATCATGATAGTCGGGGGAGATTTCAATGCTGTACAGGATGGAAGGCTAGATAGGATGCCAGCAGAGGGAGGACCCCAAACTATAAAAAACAAAACACTTAATAGTATGATTTCAGAATTAGGACTTATTGACCCTTGGAGATCTAGAAACCCTTCAGGAAAAGACTTTATTTTTTTCTCTATTGTACATAACAGTTATTCCAGAATTGATTTCTTCTGTTTATCTCAACAGCATATGTATAAAGTAACAGATTGCCATATAGAACCAATAACTCTGAGTGATCATGTTCCTGTTACTTTAAATATAGATTTAAACAAAGGAAATTTCTTCAGATACTGGAGACTGAATGTCTCGTTATTGACTAATACCACGGCTACACAGGATTTAAAAAAAATGTAAACAAATATTTCGAGACAAATGATAATGGAGAGGTGGACCCATCAATTTTATGGGGGGGAGCTAAAGCAGTTATAAGGGGAAAGATGATTCAAATTGCATCAAGATTAAAGAAAATACGACTGGAAGAACAAACGAAAATAGAAAATAAAATAAAGCAGTTAGAATCAGAACACAAAACTACAGGAACACATAACACTTTGTTAGAATTAAAAGAAAACATGAAGG
>OMLP01035542.1:0-11768 GCA_900302685.1 Spondyliosoma cantharus
AAAAGCAGAAGACCTGTCTGAGGCTCTATCTTGCATCTTTTCTTCAGTGCCCCATAACTGGCATCCTTCTCAGTGTCTGGGTCAAGGTAACACTTCGGACTCTGGCTTAGAGCACGAGAGAGGTTTTCATCCAAAAGGTTGCGCTTGATAGCTGTATCTTTGGGGAGGAACACACTGAGGTTGGGATCTAGAATGCCTCCTACAGACTCCTGAGCCTGCAGCAGACGTAGCCCAGATGTCTTGTCAATTAGTCCCTTCTTTATGGCTTCAAACACTGAGAGGACCTTGGCTGCACTACGATCATTGTATCCCATAGCAGCAGCCTCCGCTGCCAATAATTTGTCTCGATCCCTGATCTCCACCAGCCCTCTGGCACATGCCTCCTCTACTGTTAATTTCTGATCAGTTTTAGGGTCAATGATATGGCCTGTGGCAGCCTGAGCTTCCAGCAGCAAATCTGCACTTTCCTCAGGCAGAAGCATCTGTTTCTTGGCTTCTGACAAAGACATTTTGCCTTGACATCCAACATCAACCCCAGCAATGGGTCCAGTGCCTTTTAGATTGACTATCTTTTCCATAGACACCTCTGGAACAGTTTTCTCCCCTTTCACCAGCTGGTTAAATGTTGGCTTGTCAAGGACTCCACATTCAAACAATTGTTGTGCTGAGACTGGCTTACGGACACCATCAAACATCAATTTGGTTGGATCTTTCCTCTCAGTGATTGGCAGTAGTATCAGACCTGTGTGAGACTCTGTTTTGCATCTTTTCTTTAATGCCCCATAGCTGGAATCACGTTCAGTGTCTGGGTCAAGGTAACACTCAGGCATCTTGTTTAGTGCACGACAGAAGTCTTCATCCAAAAGGTTGCGCTTAATAGCTGTGTCTTTAGGTAAGAACACACTTAGGTTGGGGTCTAGAATGCCCCCTGCAGACTCTTGGGCCTGCAGCAGGCGTAGCCCTGTCTCCCTATCAATTAATCCCTTCTTCACTGCCTCAAACACTGAGAGAGGCTTAGCTGTAGTAGGATCGCGGTAGCCCACAGCAGCAGCTTCTGCTGCTAACAGTCTATCTCGATCCCTATTATCCACCACTCCTCTTGCACATGCTTCCTCTACAGTCAGCTTTTGATTGTTTGTGGGATCAATGATGTAGCCTGTAGCAGCTTGGGCATCCAGAAGTAAGTCTGCACTGTCTGTGGGCATAGTCTTCTGTTTCTTGGCCTCTGAAAAAGACATTTTTCCTGAAGGTCCAGCTGCCACACCAGCAATTGGTCCTGTCCCCTTTAGAAATACCTTCTTATCCACTGACACCTCAGGGACAGTTTTCTCACCCTTCATTAGTTGATTGAATGTTGGTTTGTCCAGGACCCCACAATCAAGCAACTGCTTTGCTGATACTGGCTTCCGTACACCATCAAAGATCAGTTTGGAAGGGTCTAGTTTCTCAGTGATTGGCAAAAGCAGAAGACCTGTGTGAGGCTCTGTCTTGCATGTTTTCTTCAGTGCCCCATAACTGGCATCCTTCTCAGTGTCTGGGTCAAGGTAACACTTCGGACTCTGGTTTAGAGCACGAGAGAGGTTTTCATCCAAAAGGTTGCGCCTGATAGCAGTATCTTTGGGGAGGAACACACTGAGGTTGGGGTCTAGAATGCCTCCCACGGACTCCTGAGCCTGCAGCAGACGACACCCAGTTGTCCCATCAATTAGTCCCTTCTTCATGGCCTCAAACACTGAGAGAGGTTTAGCTGTGCTGGGATCCTGGTAGCCTACAGCAGCAGCTTCTGCTGCCAATAATCTGTCTCGATCCATAATATCCACCACTCCTCTGGCACATGCCTCCTCTACAGTCAGCTTCTGATTGGTTCTAGGGTCGATGATATGGCCTGTGGCAGCCTGTGCTTCCAGTAGCAAATCTGCACTTTCCTCAGGCAGAAGCATCTGTTTCTTGGCCTCTGACAAAGACATTTTACCTTTACTGCCAACTACAACTCCAGCAATAGGTCCAGTCCCCTTCAGATTAACATTTTTGTCTACAGACACCTCTGGGACAGTTTTCTTTCCCTTTTCTAGATCTTTTAATGTTGGCTTGTCCAGTACACCACAATCAGCCAGCTGCTTGGCTGTGACAGGTTTCCGAACACCATCAAAGACAAGTTTAGAAGGGTCTAGCCTCTCAGTGATTGGCAAAAGCAGAAGGCCTGTGTGAGGCTCTGTCTTGCATCTTTTCTTCAGTGCCCCATAACTGACATCATTCTCAGTGTCTGGGTCAAGGTAACACTTAGGACTCTGGTTTAGATCTTGACGGAGGTTTTGATCCAAAAGTTTGTGCTTGATAGCTGTATCTTTGGGGAGGAACACACTGAGGTTGGGATCTAGAATGCCTCCCACAGAGTCCTGAGCCTGCAGCAGACGTAGCCCAGTTGTCTCATCGATTAGTCCCTTCTTAATGGCCTCAAACACTGAGAGAGGCTTGGCTACACTGGGATCCTTGTATCCCACGGCGGCAGCCTCTGCTGCCAATAATTTGTCTCGATCCATAATATCCACCACCCCTCTGACACATGCCTCCTCTACAGTCAGCTTCTGATTGGTTCTGGGGTCAATGATGTGGCCTGTGGCAGCCTGTGCTTCCAGTAGCAAATCTGCAATATCTTCCGGCAGCAGCATCTGTTTCTTGGCCTCTGACAAAGACATTTTGCCTTTACTCCCCGCGATAACTCCAGCAATAGGCCCAGTCCCCTTCAGATTAACTTGTTTGTCTACAGACACCTCTGGGACAGTTTTCTTTCCCTTTTCTAGATCTTTTAATGTTGGCTTGTCCAGTACACCACAATCAGCCAGCTGCTTGGCTGTGACAGGTTTTCTAACACCATCAAAGACAAGTTTGGAGGGGTCTACTTTCTCAGTGATAGGAAGAAGCAGAAGACCTGTGTGTGGTTCTACTCTACATCTCCTCTTCATTGATGTATAGGTAACACCTTCCTCACTCTCTGGGTCCAGGTAGAGCTCAGGTCTCTTATTCAGAGCCCGCTGTGTGTCATCGTCAATTAATTTACGCTCAATGGCTGTGTCTTTGGGAAGGAACACACTGAGAACAGGATCTAGGATTCCTCCAACAGACTCCTGGGCTTGTAGCAGGCGTAGTGTTGTATTCTTGTCAATCAGTCCTTTCTTCATGGCCTGAAATGCTGAAAGGGGTTTGCTTGTGCCAGGACCACTATATCCTACAGCTGCAGCTTCTGCTGCAAGCAACCTCTCTCTGTCCTCTTCATCAACTACACCTTGATTACATGCCTCATCCACTGTCAACTTCTGATTAGTTCTTGGGTCAATTATGTGGCCTGTAGCAGCCTGAGCATCAAGTAGCAAGTCAGCGCTATCTGGTGGCAGAAGATTCTCTTTCTTGGCTTCGGTAAAAGTCATTTTGCGTAGGGGTCCAGAAATAGACCCTGGACCTTTCGGACCTTCAATTACCACCCCAGCTATTGGTCCTGTTCCTTTGAGATTGATTTTTTTGTCAGCAGAAACATCAGGGACAGTCTTATGCCCCTTCACAAGCTGGTTAAATGTTGGTTTGTCCAAAATACCACAGTCAAGCAGCTCGTTTGCTGTGACTAGTTTGCGGACGCCATCAAAAATCACCACATCCACGGTTGGGGGCTCTCTAGCTCTCTTCAGCTCAGTTTCCATGGTTTGTCTGTGAACAGTCACCTCTCGCAGTTCTTTCTGGAGGCCTGCAAGCCTACTTTTATATTTCTCCTCAAGCTCTTTGAGTTCCCTCATCAGCCTCTCTATCTCACTTTTCAAAGAGTTCTTTTCCCTCTCAAGGCGGTCCTTGTCTGAGTCATATTGCCTGATCAGGCCCTGCTTACTATCATATTGGTCTTTCCAATAACCTAAATCCCTTTTCATCCTTTCATTATCGTCCAGTAGACGTTGTTTATTGCGAAGCTCAGACTCTAGAGACATTTTGCTGTGACTGAGATCCTCCTCTAGCCTTTGAGCACGATCTTTGTCCTTTTCCAACAATTGAAGTTTCCGCAACAGAGCATCTCTCTCATTCACAATGTCATTGTACTGGGACTGAATGGATTGCATTGTAGCTGTTGTCTGTGGGGATGGAAGCAGAGAAAGAGCAGAAAGACAAAAGGTTAGTCAGATCAAAAATATATTAATAAATTTGCTGTATAGTATATGAAGAGCCATACATTTTTACCTGCATTTCATATCAAAGTATACATGGTATATATCAGTTTGGAACAAAAATGAAATAAAAATGAGAATTTTGATGTTACTGAACTTGTTTACTATCAAGGAGGACAGCACACATTCTTGCTTTATTAATTTTTTCCACCAGCCCAATACTGAAAGGAGGTCCAACGTTTGGGTTTACAGGTTAATTTAGATCATCAAAAGGGATGTCACAAATTGATTGATTCTGTTCTTGCTTTAGCTCCTGTCTATTTGTCCTGCATCTTTGTTATTTTAAAACTTGATTAAATCAAATGAAACCACATCATAGCTCAGTTGAAAAGGTATAACAACTAAATAACCCAAAAGTTATTGTTATTTATTGTAACTGTAGACAGAAAGTCTGTGTGCGTTCCTCCAAAATATAATTCACATTGTTAAGTTAGTAATGTAATATGCAAACTGCCAATTCTCATGAAAAAAACAAAGACAGTGTCTTACAAGACTGGGAAGTAAAACTATATAGATAATGGCTAAAGTAGTCAATTTCTAAATTACATTTTCCAGTACAAAAAATACTGAGTGAAATCAATACTCCCAATCCTGCAGACAATCCTTTATTCAAACTACATGTTTACCGTGCCATAAATCAGAAAATCAACAATTTCAACTATACTTAGTTCAGACTGGGAAAGTCACTGTCTACATTCTGTAAATTTGCACAACAGCACAAATAGATAATGCCAATAGATAGGTGCAGATATTGACTAAATGGTCAAAAAATTGAAAAAGGAGGTGCCTCAAATACTTGTAGAAATTAGGGATATTTTAGGTGTACATCAGTGCTGTTTTTACAAGTTTACAAACTGTGTCTTAAAGATGGTACAATAAAATGATAGACAATAATCAGACCATAGACAAGAGGACCAGTAGTAATAAAATTATTGATTGTGTTGGTCATTCTGGGCAAAAGAAGAAAAGGCAAAAAAGCATGCAGACTGCACGTCTTTGCACAGTGCGGGCAAGGAAACAGTGGAGGTCAGCAAGCAGAGCAGTACAGATTATATTTCCATGCAAGACATGCAAATTTATTCAAACACATATAGATGTATGTGTTCAAATCAGAGTTACCAAGTTGAATGCATCTAGAGGGGATCTAGAGGCGTTCCAGCATGCAAGCAAACGTCTTCCTACAGACAGTGCTAGCTACTTGATTGATCCACATTTGGACTCTGATTTGGAAAGATGAGAGCAGTCCAGGACAAAGTGCCAAACTTCCAAGTACCTCGGTGGCCTGGTTTTGTATTTTCTTTGTCTCCAGCTTGAGTTTCTCCCTCTCTGAGGAGAGCTCTGAAACCAGGTTGTGGTAATCTTTATTGCTGCGCTCACTGGCCTGCAGCTGCAGCTCAAAGGCAGCAATCTGTGAGGAGAGCTCATCATCAGACTTCTGTCTGGATCTCAAGAGTTCTTCTTTATCATGTTGTGATTCCCTAAGTTCCTCCTCCACCCTCAGCCTCTCTTTGGTCTGAGTTTCTGTCAACTCCTTCAGCCTTTGAAGTTCAACAGTGTTATCATTAAGTGCCTTACTTCTCTCCTCAATAGTTTTGTAAAGACTTTCATTCCTGAGGTTTGCCTCTTTGACCATGGCCTGCTCCTGGAGGAGTTGTTGCTGCAGGGCCTTCAGCTCTGCGCTCAGCTGTGTCATGTGCCCTGCAGAGGTCTTGTTTTGTCTCAAGCTTCTCTCCAGCTCTTCCTGCAACCTAAGACGTTCTTCTTCACCTCTCCTTTCTGACATGCTGGCTTGGTCTTGGCTCTGGCGCAGTGTGGTAATGGTGCTGTTGTACTCTTTCATGGCTAACGAGGCCTGGTCCAGATCTGTTTCTACCTGCTGTCTTCTGGCCACTTCCTCTTGGTTAGCCATCCTAAGAGTCCCCACTTGGCTCTCCAATCCATCTCTCACAGCCTGAAGGTCCTTCATACGTCCCTGTAACCTGCTCATGTTCTGTTCTACTCTGCTTCTCTCCCTTCTCTCTCTCTCCAGCTCTAAATGGATCTTCTGAAGCTCCTCCTTGCACTCCCCCAGCTCGGTCACAGCCTTTGATGAACTAGTTAGCTTCACCTCCTGCTTTGTCAAAGTCTGTTCAAGCACAACCTTCCCCTCCTCTATAGTTCTTCTCCTGCGGGTCTCCTCCTCTAAACTGTGTGTGATGTAGGCCAGCTCCTCACTCTTCTCTTGCAGACTTCTCATGACTTCAGCCAGCTCCTCTCTATACTGGCTGCCTTCCTCATCTATCTGATTCATCAGGGCCTCCACCTGACTTTCCAGTTCTCTCCTCTTGTGCACTTCCTCTGTGATGACAGCTAGCTGGCTGTGAACTTCTTCCTCTGCTCTCTTCCTTTGTTCTTCAGCCTCATTGATAGACATCCTGAGCCTCCTGACGTCTTCCTCCAGAGTCCTCCTCTGTGCCGACATCCTGTCAAACTGCAGCTGGAACTCAGCTGTATCCCCCTCCCTCTGGGTTTCCAGCCTCTGGATATCTGTGTGGCTGACGTGGATCTGAGATTCGTAGCTGAGCTTTAAGTTACTGATCTCCATACTGCACTGGCTTCTTACCTTTGACATCTCCTTCTGTAGCTCCTTGTTCTTTGCTGCTTCTGCAGCCAGCTGTCGCCGCAGCTGTTCAATCTCATGGTCTTTACTTGCCACACTCTTCTCCACCTCCGTCTTGGACCAGCTGACTGTCTCCAGCTCCTTCTGCCTCTTCCTCAGCACCGAATCGTACTCCTCCTGCTGCTGAGTGTAGCGCTCCTCTGCCAGCCTCCTCTTCCTCTTTTCTTCCTCAAGCAAGTAGTTGAGACGTGTCACCTGATCGTTGAGGTCTGACAGCTGGCTGTGAGTGCTGTCTAGGCTCTCTCTGGTGGCACTGCACTGTGCTGCAGCGTTCTGCTTCACCTCCTCCATCGACAGCAGCGTGTCCTGCGACTGGGACAACTCCAGCTGGTAGCGAGCAACAGCCTCTTCAAGAGATTTGTTCTTCACGTCACGGTCTCCGATGCCATCGCGCAGAAGCCGAAGTTCCTCCTCTAACAGGTCAATCCTGGTGTTACGAATCTGAAAGCAAAGATGAAGATTCAATGTACTTTGGGAATGAAAAACTTGACCACAGTGTATTTGTATGATTGACTAGAATTGATTTAACTGATTCATTGATCACCCAACATCCAAAGAATATCTATGGTTTGATTAAACCTACATTATTGATTTTTTTTGGCCACTTGGGGGCAACACAACAAACTGCAAACACAACATTGTCATATTATCATCTTATTAGCACCAAGTCGATGTTGTGTTACCAAACATTTACCTATTTACACATCAACTACACCCAGAACAACAGCTGGAGTCAAGCCCAATATTCACTCTTCTTTTAGTACGTGTTTGGTTTCTGGCTTCTGGAGGGAAAAAGCATCTCTTTAGCTTCTAAATCGTCCACTCTCTTCACCAGCTACTTTCTAACTTTGTCTCCCATTTGGTGATGGGCATGTATCATAAACCCTAACCCTCTTGCTGAAACAGCTGACTCCTACAGCTGAAGAGGAAATGATGCCAGTGATGACACTGAACCAAAACAATAAAACATTCTGAAACTTTTTCTAGAGCGGTGGAGAATGGCCACATTGGATTCATATTATTTTCTTTTTGAAAAAGGTTTTAATTCCAACACAGACCTTAATGCAACTTAGCATACCTAACTCAATTAAAACTAACTTGATCTGATCTTATTTATACATAAGGCACAGTAAGCTTTTTTTTACTTCATTATCATGTAAGTTTAGTCAAATAACTGTTTTTTCAATAGATGATAAAGACTAAAAACAAGAAAAAGGATGCTGAAAAATGCAACAAGGTACCTTGAGCTCCTCCATGTTTTTGTGCAGCTCTCCCAGGTATTTGCTGTAGTCACCAGACAGGGTAAGCAACTCCAAGTAACGAGTTTGCAGTTCTGTAGCCTGAGACAAAGACACAGTAACCTCAGGATTCAATTAGGATATAATGTCACTTAAATCAGCTACAAGGAAGTGATTCTGGCGGTCCCTGTGGAGAAAAGCAGTATGAGCCTCCTGTCTTGATCTGGCTTGTGCAATAAACTATTTTTTTTACGCACACTTTACACATTAGTTACTCTTCATACACATATGTCATCTTATAGATATATAGCTTATGCAGCTAATAGATAAGTAAGTAAGTAGTAAATAAGTAATTTTGTTGAGCTAAAGCTAAAGTTATCAACATTCCCTGGATATATTATGTCTAAATAATAATAAGCTTACAGCACTGTAGTAAAGCCAGTTTGTTCTGCTGCCGCACCATCTGACTACAGAGGAGCTTCATTCTCAGAGGCTCCTCAATTCTTTCTTAGAACAAAGAAAAGAAAAAATATTTTGAGTTGCGTCTCATTACCTCCTGATTAAGATCCATTGATGGTGACTTCAGCATCGTCCTCTTGATGGGGATGTTAAGCAGACTCTCCAAACCAGAGGTGTAAGAGGCCAGGTCAGTTTCATAGTCCTGTAAAAAACACATTGCCATGAAATGAAATGACTTCACCTAATGAGTTTGCAGTCTGTATGTATATTTTTGGGCCTCCTCACCTTGATAGAGTTCACACAGGCCTCATTGTCCTTCAGCACCATCTCAACTGTCTGCCTCTTCGATTTGATTTCTGAGTTCAGGGCCTTGATAACACAATAATATGAAGATGTCAGCTGTCTGTCACACAGACATTAACCCTCGGCACTGTAAGCAAATTCATTTATAACAATGAAGGGTTGAGCAGGAGACCTTCTGGTTGTTAATATGGTCTATCAGTGTCTGGATGCTGTCTATCTTGGTGGCCTGCAGGGTGTCTTGTTTTTTCCGTGTGACATCAATCCAGTCAAAAAGGGAGGTGCTGGTTTGCTTGTAGTGCTCCAGCTGAGGATGATAAGACTGCAAATCCAGGAGCCTGAGCAGGAAACAGAAAGAACGAAAGTTGCGTATGTAACTACGGTTCTATGAATCCTGGATGACCGGCAGAGGCGGTGCTTCAGCACTGAATGTCTCCATTTTGTGCATGCACAGGTCGAGTGTGTATACCAACAAAGTCTCCTGTGACCCCTGATGACACCGGCTAACCTATATCTTCTGGTGACATCAGAGGATCTGTTCCTGCAGAATCACCTCACGAAACCACAAGGATTCTGAGTGACAGAACACTCTGGCGGTCATCCAGGATTCATAGAACTGTAGTTACATACGTAACTTTCGTTCTATTTCATCCTTACTGACCGCCAGAGGAGTAGAGACAGCCCTAGTAGAGTGGCACCTCACCCCGGATGACAGGGGGTGACCACTGTGTTTGTATGCCTGGGTGATGACCTCCACGATCCAATGCGACAGTCGCTGTTTGGAGAGAGCACAGCCTTTCTTAGGACCACCATAGCAGAGAAACAGCTGTTCTGACCGTCTCATGTTTATGATCGAAGTTATATAGGCTCTTAGAGCCCGCACAGGGCACAGCAGTCCTAACCTTTCCTCCCCTGCGGGGGGATAAACTGTGCCAGGTGGATATGTCGGTTAAGGTTTGATGATGACAGAACCTTAGGAAGAAAAGCCATATTCGGCCACAGAGTGACCCCTGAGCCACCTGTGTTCCACCTCAGACATGAGTCACTCACAGATAGAGCATGTAGCTCCCCAACACGCTTTGCTGAAGTGATGGCGAGGAGAAAAGCAGTCTTAGCAGACACCCACTTCAACTCTGCCTGTGCCAGGGGCACAGGGAGGCAGACACAAGGCGTTCAGCACCAGGGGCAGATCCCATGCTGGAGCTCTCTGTGCCTGTGGGGGTCGTAACCTCAAGGCTCCCTTTAGAAAGAGGGACACAAGTCTGTGGCACCCCACGGTGTTGTCATCAACTTGAGTGTGTCGAGAGGAAATGGCCGGCACATATACCCTCAGAGTAGCGGGGGACCGTCCGCCATTCAGGAGCGACTGTAAGAACTCCAGAATTTTTGGAACTGTACAGTGCACGGGGTCCTCACCTCTGTCTGAACACCATACAGAAGTATAGTCGGCTCGACCACTGGCATGTGAGCCAAGCCAAACTTGGCTGCATCCTGCATGGCTGCCAGGGTCTGGCCATCAGATGTTGCATGGGAGAGGGCCCTAGTATCCCTCCAGCATGCGTGCAACTCCCTCAGGTATTCACCTGACGGAGGCACAGAAAAGGTGGCAGGGGCTGGACCACGCCTGAAGAAAGCACCGGCCGGAGCCGGCTGAGCTTGTGGGACATCCAACTGCAGGCGGGCCAGGGCCATACGAATAATGGCTCCCACAGAACTATCCTCGGACCCAGCACCACAGCTGCGGCCTGAGGTGTGGGAGCTCACCCCAGAGGTGTCGGGGGCAACGTCCTGGGGAACCACATCCGCCCCATAGTCAGCGAACTCAGTGGCTGATGCCGCCACGGAGGGCACATCATCCTCTGGATTGAACATGGCCGCAGGAGGAGTGGGAGCACTCACATCCCCTGCACTAGTCCCAGACTGGATGGCTAGGAAGAGGGACTTCACATGGCTTAGCTCCTCGGTCAACTGGTCCACCCTGGAGGCCAGTTTAGACTCTTTGGCCCTCTTCCCGGAGGAGGCACCTGCAGTCTCAGCAGCCCGACTTTTAGATTGGCTAGGCTGAGCTGGAGGCAATTGCTGGGCTGGGGTCAACTGTTCCGACTCTGGAACATGGCCCAGCAGGTGTTCAACCTTGGCCAGTCTGGCAACCTGCACTGCCCGAGGCATGAAGCTACAGTTCATGCATGGATCCTCCGAAAGCCCTTACCTCAGGTGCTCGAGGCCAAGGCACGAGGGGCACGTATCATGCCTGTCTTCAGGCTGCAGAGAGGCCAGACAGGCCGAGCAAGAGTGGCCACCAAGCATGGTGACAACCAGCAAGTACAACCAGACTGAGACAAAACAACAGATGCTGGGAGAGGGAGTGAGTACACTAGCTTTACCAACATATAAAACCACAATGAAGAACGGGTACAACCAACGGTGTAACGTTACCGATTACACGGACAATAGGTCAAGCGGACAACGCTAGCCGCTAATGCCCGTAGCCGCTTATGTGTAAATAATAACACAAATGTCGGGAGAGGGAGCGAGTACAACGCCTTCACCAACCTTATTTAACTGAAGAAAAAGATACTCAAAGGAAACGTATCACTACGCCTGGTACTCAGCTAGTTTGTAGAGACCAACCGATGATGATCCGAAGGGGTGTCCACAGCAAACCGCAACAAACCTCCCGTCTCAGCTCGTCGCAGCCCTTGGAGGGCTCGCAGCTCCGACAGGTTGTCGCTAGGCTACCAGCGACGAAGCAGCAGTGAAGTACACGTTTAGTTCAGCTAGAGCTCACTGACATACGTCTACCTGCGAAGCGAGAAGATGAAAAGGAACAGATCCTCTGATGTCACCGGAAGATACAGGTTAGCCGGTGTCATCAGGGGTCACAGGTGACTTTGTTGGTATAAACAC
>OMLP01035543.1:0-22937 GCA_900302685.1 Spondyliosoma cantharus
GTGGCGGAGCACAGGCGCTCGGTGCGTCCGTCCCGTCGGACTCAGGGCTCCAGGAACCCTCTGAGGGCTCTGGCCGCCCGGGAGGACATCAGGCAGGACTACATGGGCGAGAGGGTGAACGCAGCTTCAGAGGAGAGGATCCAGGCAGAGAACAGTGAGCAGCAATATTTATTTTTAACACTTTTCTTGCATTTGACTTGATCTTATTTAGCTTCCGTCATTTTCCCACAGAGTCCAAGAACTCCTCCGAGTCACATCTCAGCAGATCGGACAGCGTGATCTCTTCCTCTGATGCTGCGTCTTGTCCTCCGTTCAGCAGCCTGATGCTCATTCATGTCAAAGGTCAGAGAAGATTTTGTTATCTGCGCGCCGAGTGTCCTCACGGTGACGTCTGTGTGTTCAGGTTTTTATATTAACTAGAGCCTGTGGTGACAGGTAGGCGGCATGTCCAGGTGCGTCTGGTGGAGCCGTCGGCGCGGTCGCTAAACAGCGGAGACTGCTTCCTGCTGGTCGCTCCGGAGCACTGCGTCCTGTGGAGCGGAGAGTTTGCCAACGAGCAGGAGAAAGCCAAGGTACCACGGACAAAGACAGTTTGCTATTGGCATAAATTTACACATCCAAAGGAAGGAAACTATGAGCCATGAAATGTTAATTTTATTAAAAATGTGTAAAAATATCTCTTCACGTGCCCAGAGACCGTGAAATATCACTGCATTTATATCTGGATGTTGCAAATTGAAATAATGGCACAAACAATCACTCATGCATAAAAAGCATTTTGAGCAGCATACAGAGGCAGTAAAATAAATAAGGAATAAGGAATATTAACTGTTCCTGGAGGTGATCCTGGCAATACTGATGCATTCGTCTCCCATGTTACACAATCACACCGTCCACGTTCTCTGTTATTATACATTTAAGGTCCAGAGTGTTTGATGTAAGGGCCGGAGATGGAACATAAAGTTAATTAACATGTTTTCACGGTTGTGTAATCACCTGAAACTAGGACGCGTTTTCTGTAATGTCCCGGTTCCGTATGCGTATCTCTGCTGCGGTATTGGAAACTGAAGCTGTTTCTTGTCAGGCCTCCGAGCTGGCGTCATCCATCCAGAGTCAGAGGGACCTCGGCTGTCAGGCCTCGCGGGTCGTCCACCTGGAGGAGGGGCTGACCTGTGACAGCAGCCTGGCCGCAGACTTCTGGAGCCTTCTGGGAGGACGGACGCAATACAGAGGTCAGAGGACGAAATGTCTACTGTTAAACTCTACTTCTAAATTGTTTTAAGGCCGCTGTGTTTATTATTTTGTCTAAAAGAAAAGGTTATAAAACATGAAGTGACAAATATCTGTTGGGTGCATGTTCGTATTGACCGTACAGCGTGTTCCTCTTCCCCTCAGGAGCCAGTGCAGAAGAGGAGGATGAGCTCTATGAGCGAGGCGTGGTGGAGTCCAACTGTGTGTACAGGCTGACCGAGAACAGGCTGGTGCCCGAGGAACAGGCCTGGGCCTCCATCCCCAGCGTCTCCCTGCTGGGCTCCACTGAGGTCTGGAATCTCTTATGGATTCTCTAGTTGATTATTGTTGTTTTCGAGTCACATTTAATGGCCGATCGTGTGTTTCTGTGCGTGTGCGTGTGCAGGCCCTGGTGTTTGATTTCGGCAGCGAGGTGTACCTGTGGCACGGACAGGATGTTTCCCCCAGCAGGAGGACTGTTGCTCTCCAGCTGACTCACCAGGTGTGGGCCGGAGCTTATGACTACAGCAACTGTCGAGTCAATCCGCTGGATCCCACGCAGTGTAACCCCGGCACACCGCTGTGAGTTCACCCTGTGGGCTGCAAAGCTTTCAGTCACTACTTCACAATGAAAACAACAGCATATCAATGTGATGAGGACGCGTTAACAGAAACAGTGGAGTGAGTGCTACAGCATTAGCCGAGCGCTGTGGTGCCACACAATCAAGTTTAGCGAGGCGTTAAGATTGCCACGCATGCAGCGACGACCCCCAGAAGTCTGCAGTCTGTGTTTAGTGCACATTTTAAGACCAAATGGCAAATTGTAATTCAACGCTTCACACAGAGAGACCCCAGCATACAGCATTGTGTCCACATGACGTGCTGTAAAAATCCTAGTGTACTGTTCTGAGCCCTCGCTGACACGCTGCAGCTGGCGAAAGACAGCCGTTTGGAAATTCAAACAAGCAGACATGTGCCCCGGTTCACTGCCAACCAACATCTGCTGTGTGTCTCCAGTTCAACTCGGCAACCTTATATAGGACAGCTGAACAAAGTAAGTAGACGCCTGAACATTACGCCCCGATGTGATTGCTGACCGTCCCATTCAAACAAAAACTGGACGAGGCTCTATACGAGGTGTTGCAGGAATTTTTCTCTCATTCAGCCACGAGAGCGTTAGTACGACACAGTGTGCTCCACAGTCATCTTCCACTTCATCCCAAAGGTGTTGGATGAGGTTGAGGTCAGGTCTCTGTGCAGGCCAGTCAAGTTCTTCCACACCAAACGGGGATAAAAAACATTTCTTTAAGGAATCCGGCTTTTTGAAAGAGGAAAGGATGCCAAATCTCTAAAAACGACTGAGCCTTTTATATTTATTGTGTTGAGTTGTTGTCAGCAATCTTCAAATCCACAGAAATCTGTCATTTTATTCAAGGTAATGGGTTGTTTCATTTGATCGCCTGTCTCTTTAACTTCTGGAGAAATGCCAGAGGATACATCTGAGAGGAAAGTTACTAAAATATTAAACTTTTAACCTTGCCTGTCAAATTGCTGCTGGAATCATGTCAGATAGATTTTTCGTCGTTGTTTAACGTAGAAGAAAGCTACTCCCATGATCCTTTTCTCTTCACGACATCACTAAACTATGTGTTTCGTTTTCATTATTCGATTGAGGGATTCTTTTTAATACTGTGCATTTTAAGGGACGTTTTTGTCCACACACTTTCGGCCATAAGGTGTATCACAATTTAGGGCATCAAAACCAGTTAAAGTGTATTTCACCGAGTCTCTACCTGTGTCCTCAGGAGGGGAGAGGGACGCCCCAGCTGGGCGTTGTTTGGTTGCGTCTCCGAGCACAACGAGACGTCTCTGTTCAGAGAGAAGTTCCTGGACTGGACGGGCCAGACTGGAGGCGGCGAGGAAGCTGCTCCCGTGAACGAGGAGACACAGGTTCGTCTCAGAGTTTGATATTTGAACGTCAACCTGCAGCACACACCACACTTTCCTACCCACCATCTGTTCTCCATCTCTTGACAGCCTGTCCCAGTTCAGTCCTCCCTCTCAGTGTCCCCGTCGTCAGACCTCCTGAGCGCCTGTGACGCCAAGGCTCTGGTGTCGGGTCAGTCACTGGAAGGGGACGGCTTGGTCCACAGCGTGTTGGCTGGGCTCGACGTCCAGAGGGGGCACGGTGTCATCACGCTGGAGGAGGGACGTCAGATGGAGCTGAAGACGGTTGCCGTGGACACCTGGCACGTCCATGAGTTCGATGACAGCGAAGTCCCCGTGGAGAACGCCGGACAGCTTCACGAAGGAGACTCCTACGTCATCCGCTGGACGTACAGCGCCATCACTGTCGGTCCGTGACGTTCATGATGTAATACTTGAACTTGACACTTCTTTCCTGTGATTTTTGCGGTCGGTGAACTCGTGCTTTATGTGTAGAATCATTTTTCTTGGTGCAGTTTGATGATGATCTGTGATTTATTTTCTCTGCTGTAGACAGTCCCGATGAGTGCAGCAGAGAACCCAGACAAGAAGAAAATGCCGCCTTGTTCCTGTGGAGGGGCCGTCACTCCAGCGTCAGTGGGCGGGACACGGCTGCTTTCCTGTCCATCGGGATGAACAACCAGGAAGAGTCACAGGTACGGGCTTCAGTATGGAAGTATATATAGTTTGGTTTAAGATTCAGAGTGATACAGGGCTTTGTGCTTGTTGTTCCTGCAGGTGGTGGTGCCTCAGGGAAAGGAGCCTCCCTGTTTCCTGCAGCTCTTCCAGGGAGGCCTGGTCATTCACAAGGGCAGGCGAGACGAGGCCATCAACGCAGGTACAGTACGGCCATGTTGTTTTTCTTCTTAAGTCTGTTGTGCGATTTAAAAGACATGTCGCAATCTGCCTGTTTTGGCAGAGTGGCGTCTGTTCTGTGTGCGAGGGGAGCTCCCAGAGGAGGGATCTCTGCTGGAGGTTGATTGCTGCTGTGCAGGTCTGAGGTCCAGAGGCTCTGTGGTTCTCCTCAACAGCCAACAGGGGGCGCTGTATCTCTGGACGGGCTGTAAAGCTCACAGCAGCTCCAGAGAGGCCGGCAGGAGGGCAGTGGAGAGGCTCACCCAAACGTAAGTCATAAAACACTGGGTGGCAGCGATGTTTTTACATCCAATATATTTTCTTTTTTTTTAACTTGTCAATTATTTTCCTGATTCACTGATTTTTTATTTTTTTTTTAGTCCAGAAAATGGTTCAAAATGTGATCATTGTTTCCAAAAGCCAGCGATGATGTCTTGTTTTGTCCACAACTGGAAAATATTCACATTTAAGAAGCTGAGTTGAGACAATTTTGACTTTGTTTCTTAATCAAAAGGAAATTGGAAATTGGATTTTAAATGTTGGATGATCATTTTAAAATGCACAATGAAGAGAGTAATAATAAAAAGTAAAAATTATAATTCATTTGGCATTTTAAATGTTCTCTTTGATATTTTTATATTTTAATTTGTGTAGAAACACAAAAATATTTTCTCTTTTTCATTTTCTATTTGGACTTTTCATTTGGAAATGGGATGAAAAATGTCCATATCATCACACAGAATTTAATGTGTTTTTATCAGGTGTCCGTCAGAGTTGGGTCTGAGCCAGAGCAGCCCTGTGACGGTGCAGGTGGTGGAGGAGGGCTCGGAGCCCACGGACTTCTGGGCTGCACTGGGGCAGATGGACAGGAAGGCCTACGACTGCATGCTGCAAGGTAGAAAAACACCTTCCAGGATATTTCTCTCTGCTCTCGCTGTAAACTTTAAAATGAAACTTGTGCTGTGTACTGTCAGATCCTGGAAAGTATAACTTCACGCCTCGCCTCTTCCACCTGAGTGGCGCCTCTGGGAGCTTCAGAGCCGAAGAGCTGCAAAGTCCAACGCGGCTGCCGGGGCTCGTTATGGCGATGCCCTTCGTCCAGGAGAGTCTGTACTCAGTTCCACAGCCAGGTGAGAGCACGCTCATCTTCAACACACAACAGCCCTTTTTAACGTCTCCTTAATTAATCTCCAGTTGTATTATTTCACTAATATGCCTTAGAATTTAATTTTAGGAAGCAAATAAAAAAAAAGGCCTTTAAGAAACTGCTGTAAAGACAGGAAAGTAAAACCCAAACATCCCACAGTAACGTCAAAGTTGACCTTAATCTAATACCGGTCTAATCTAATTCCACTTTATTGTCTCATGCATCGCCCCATCTTTCTCGTCTGTCCTCCAGCTTTGTTCCTGCTTGACAACCGTCTGGAGGTCTACCTCTGGCAGAGGGGTCAGCATGAGCAGACGGAGAGCTCGGCTTCGGCCTGGAGCTGCTGGCACAGCGAGAGGCGGTGTGCCATGCAGACGGTGCTGCAGTACTGCAAAGGTACGAAGGATAGGTTTGACAGGAACGGCTCGGGAACGAAATTTGATGCCGGCTGTTGATGATTTTTTTTTCTCCATATCTCAGAGATGAACCCAAGACGCCCACCACAGGCCTACCTCATCGCTGAGGGGTCAGAACCTCTCACCTTCACGAATGTGTTCCCCCGCTGGGAGAAGAGGACGGGACCCCCCACACAGGTACACGCACCGCGATATATGATCAGGTTATTATGAGGCCGGATGTTCTGGCAAAAAGAGAGTCGACAGTGGCAACATTATACTTTATACTGTACAGGAAAAGGGTATTTTGGTGACGTGTGTAATGGACAGGTACATATGTGTTTTGATCGTGTTGTAGTTTTAAGGTAACAGACAATTTTCTCAGTCCAGTCGGCCTTTGTTTGGCTGCAGCCATTTTCATGCGATGGATACATTTAAAAAGTTTTATTCATCCTGAGCCATGTTTGTCTGGGATCTCGTCCAAGTATAATGTGACAGAAGAGCAATTTTCACTCCGACCATTTTCATTATTTATTTTTTTAAGCAATCTTTTGCCAATATGGAAAAACTCAAGGGCAGGCCCAAACGAGTCATTTTCTGACCACACTGCCTCCAGCATTCATCCTGTCCCAGTCTGAATAAGCCCTTTGAATACATATCAGTTTTTAGAGGAACAAAAATGTTTCTCCAGACCCTGACCAAATATCATCTGCAGATATCTCGAGGCCTGATTCAGTCTCTTATCTCTATTTGACACAGGCAGCGATAAAGTTTTGTATCCTATTGTGTACTTGTTATATTTCATTTTAAATACATCCATCAGTACCTCAATTAATGAGAATAATTTTATGTTGTTTTTTTGTGCATTTGTTGCCGTCCTTAAACTTACTCTTCAAACAAATCTACTACAAGCATCACATTTTCTCCTCTTTTGAAGTATTCTTTCTTTCACGTGTGTCTTTTACTCATCTCTCTTCCCTTGATGTGCTCATCAGGGCGACGCGGGGCGGGTGAAGCTGACCTTGGTGCAGGACGCCCTGGCCCAGCTCATGAAGACCCAGTATCCTCTGGAGGAGCTGCTGCGGAGCCCCTTACCTGAAGGAGTTGACCCCCAGCACCTGGAGGTCTACCTGTCAGATCAAGACTTCCAGGTAAACTGATGCGGCAGCGTGCAGTGATGTCGTTCAACCAGCAGGCCGCAGTGTTCACTGCGTATAAGTCACCGCACGCTCACCCTTGTACTCTGACGATTAATCCCCAGAGGAAGTTTCAAATTTAACATTTATATTTCATGACGTGAATTGATTTTTTGCACCGTTTTCCTCCATAAACAAATAACTGCAATTATGTTTCAGGCTATTTTGGAAATGAAGAGAGATGAGTACGCCTCCCTCCCGAGCTGGAAGCAAATTGATCTGAAGAAAAGCAAAGGGCTGCTTTGCTAGACAGCGATAACAAGCGGTGGCTGACCGGCGTTTCCTGCAGCAGACTTCCTCCTCCACCGAGAAAGGAAAGAGGACAGGGGAATATTTGCGCCATGTTGCTGCACAAAAGACTGCTCACAGCGTAATAAAAAGAGGAAATTCACTTTTATTTATGTCAAATTAGTATGAGTGTGTGGACTTTTTATCAGACATGGAGTTCTCCATAGCTATCGTTCAGAGCAAAAACACGCAACGCATTTTTCCTATGAAACTTAATTTTATCTGTACAAATCAATGAAAGATAAACAAACCAAACAAAAAGAGAGAAGGTGTGTGGCAGTGAGGGAAAGACATCAGTAACAATTTGTGGGATAAAGATGAGAAAACAAAGGAGTGCTTACAAAAAAAAAGATCAATGCTAATAAACAATGTAAACAAGAAAAAAAATAAAAGGCTAAACACTTTCTAAACGTTTCCTTCTCGATCGATCCATCTACACACCTTATGCATGTTCAGAGCTGCGTCTTTTTTCATGATAGATTTTTTAAAAAATGCTGCTTTTTCTTCCTGATTGTCACCAAAATTTAAAAAAAAAAAACAAACAAACACGTGTGCTTGACTCCCTAATCCATCATGTGTATTTTCCAGTCGTGTGTCATTCGATGTACTGATGTGTTCATTTGTCTGCCAGCCTTGTGTGTACAAATGTTTGTGCCATGTGTATTGTAGCCTAAGCCCATGTGTTCATAGTGGCTGTGGGTAATGCCTTATTATTCACCATTAGCTATGCATGGAGAAGCATGATAGATATGCTCCAATAACATCCCTCTGGCCCCGAAACAGCACGCTAATTCTGCTTCACCTCAACCGACACACTGTTAAAAAACACAAAAACAAACAAACCACAACATAGCAACGCATGAAGACAGACTGTATCCCTCAGTAGTGTGTGACAGCTCAACCTTTACAACAATACTAATAACAGCTACTGGTGATGTTCTTAAAATGTCTACTTTGATATTTGTGTAACATCCTTTTCTTCTTGTAGATAGAAAACAGCTGCTGCAGTTGAATTTGATAGCAAACGTTTAGCTTTTTTTAAGCATTTTGTTGTCAGAATTAAAAGTGTTTCTTGACTCACTGTCTACTGACTTTGTACAGGGGAAAAACACAGCTACAGCCATGCTAGCTGCTCTGTGATGCTGTCTTATAACATCTCTGGCTGTACTTAGGTATAAAAGTGGTTTGATGCTACATCAATAACTGTAAGCTAACATTCTGATGTTTAGCAGGTATACTATTTAGCATCTAACACACTAGCCTAAAAAAAGATGCTAGCCGGTATAATGTTTGACATCTAAAACATGCTAACACACTTAACAAAGATGCTAAAATGTATACCTGCTACACACTAGCATGCTTACACTGACAATGATAGTGGTAACAAACTAAACAAAGATGCTAAACGTTATTCCTGGTAAACATCAGCATGCTAACATGCTCACATTGACAAGGTGGAGATGCTGATGTTTAGCAGGCATGTTTAGCATCTTACAAATGCTAACACACTAGCCTAAACAAAATATCATAGCGTATCATAGCATGCTAACACTCTCAGTGATAATTCCAACATGGTGATGTTTGGCAGGTGTAAAGTTTAGCTCTACACAGCTAAACATAAGCATGTTAGCATTGTCTTTGAGACTGTTAGCATACTGATGTTTAGCAGGTATAATGTTAAACATCTAACACCTGCTAACACACTCAACAAAGAGTCTAAACATTAAACCTGCTTTAATTCAACACGCTAATGCTCACATTGACAAAGCTAACATGCTGATGTTTATCGTCTTTGTTTAGCGTGCTAGCATGCCAAGAGATGCTACTTAATAGTAAACAAAAATACAGGCTGATTGAAATGTGATGTAGCTCATGTCATACTGTTGGAAAAATACAACTTTGCTGCCAGTATGTGTACATTTTTGACCAAAGTAATGTTGACCCATGCTGTGGGGCACATGAATGTCTAAGCCATTTTCAATAAATCACAAATGTGATCCTGCAGTTGTAGAGAAAAGTTCAGTGGATCACCAAAGTCTATAGCATTCATCCTCTGGGAACCACTACCATGACTAAAAACCTTTCAGTTAAACAGATACCAGCGTCTGTGTTAATAAGAGTCTGCATGAATCATAACACAAAGCAGTAACTGGTCAAACGGGCATTATTTAACTGGAAAAACTTCTACTCTGCTGCTGCTGATGTGGCTGAAACTACAGCTGTTGCTCTCTGAAAACTCACAAACGAGTGATTTCAAACCAGCGCAAGAGTATCTGAGGGATTTTCCACAATTCACGCTGACCCCACAAATTGTAAATACATCTGGCTGGGGTTCCATTGGTCCAATGAGTCGGAGCCCTTTTGGGTTCACTGGCTAACTGGGTGTTATTTTCCTCAGAATGGATTAGCTGACTAAGCCTTCATGTGACTGTGCAGTGCTGGTGAGATTGGATTTAGGCCCACTGCTGGGTGATGGCGCACTCGAGAAGAAATTTCCTAAGGCCTTCACTTTCAGGCAGCTTACACTTTAAATAGAGCAACACTGAAAAGATCTGCTGCAGGGCTACATACAAAAAAACTACCTATATCTGTACTTGTCAGCTATTACTATGTAGCTGTAGAACGTTTTGGTGCAAATATGATAAGAAAAAAAAATGTCTGCACCCAACAGTGCTGCCTGTTTACTGCTAAGCGTCCTTTTAGATTGGATGATGAGTTGGGGAAGTGTGCCTTTTCAAAACTGCCTGGCAGAACATCTGCCTGTTAAGTACCGATTTAGTGCAGAAATAAAAAAAAAAAAAAGAAGGCAGCTCAAGGATAAAATGGACCGATTTGCGTTTCCTGCCGCTGCTGTTTGTTTGTGTGTTTGCGCTAGATGGCCTGTTCTCTCTGAAAGTCGGCTCCGTGTATGTATCGTTCTGGTTCAGAGGCCAGCGCTGCCTCGCGCAGAACCACCATGTGATCTTCGGCCGCGTGGAGGGACTGGTCGATCCAGTCCATACTGCCCGACATGTGACAGGCATTGCGGGTGACCAACACCAGGTGGCTGACTGAAAGCAGGAGAGCAGTGGCCCTGAGGAGAAAGAAGAGGAGGAATCGATCTTTTTACTGCCTTTTGTTTGTGCTACTGGATGAAAGGCATTTATTTCCTAAAAGACAGACCTCAATGAGTGTCGATAGATAGATAATCTTATTAAAGGATGAAAAACACAAACATTTGAGTTATAATATTTCCCTGGTGGCATCAATTTGCTGTGACACTGTGACTATCTCTGCATACATCAATGGTTATTACATTACGGATAAATCAATTCAAATGAAATGTTTGCTCCTCTCCAGCTCTTACAGATACCTAATCAATCAGACTGAAAAAAAAAAGGTTCCCAAAAGGCCTCTTTAAAGTGATTACCTGGCATCCAGGAGGATTGGATCCAGAGGAGGGTACATGGATCTGACCACGTCGTCCACCCTGTGAGACGGGACAGTGAGGAGGTGAGCCCGAGTCCGTAACGAGTTATTACTGATGGATCGAATGCGGGCGTGTTACCTGGGGCTGATGCGTTTGGCCACAGTGATGATGTCACTCAGGCTGGCTGGTGCTTTGACCTTTGCCCCTGAACCCATCGTCATGGCAACCAGCTTCTCAGTCAAAGTGTGGCAGATCTGTATGTGGAAATTTAACGTGTCGGTCAATAAGTAAGAACACTGAAAATGGATGAAAGGAGGAAGCAAGACATTCTGTTACCTTGAGGATGGAGATGCAGTGAGAGACCAGTCCACTGTTGGAGGAACGTTCACAGAATGAGTTGCTTATATGAAGATTATTTAAATATGCAAATGAGACATCGTCTAATCAAAGATGCGCTGCTTTGCATATGTTTCAAGAACAGAAATGTAAAACAATGAACAACGCCGGTCTCAGTATTCTCCAGCATTCTGCTTTTACAGAGGGAATTATGGATACATCTTTTTATGACTCCATAAATCAGAAAATACTGTCAACAGCAATGAAATATACATTTGTTTTGCAATGTTTTTGGGGAAATAAATATTAGATAAATCAGGCTATGAATGATTAATGAGCAAACCCCTCAGAGTAGACTGTCAGATTACAGATAGAGTAGATATGGATGGGAGTAAAACTGGAAAGTTTTGGTCTAAGTGCCACTGAAGTGCAGATTTCTGGCTGGAGTCTGAGAAATGAGCCCAGTGAAAATAGATATCACCATGAAGCACCTAGGTCGGCTTTATAGAAATAAAAAGACAAAGAAGTCCAAGGTTTTTACCATATGGGACCTATAGGACAATTATTCTTATATTACAAGTTTTTAAGTTAAATTACAAGTTCTGTGTTTAAATATGCAAATTATGTTTTAATTCCAGTAGTGTGAAAGAAGATGTGTTACTGAAGCAAAACAAAGCCCAGCCATAAACATCTTGAACTCTAATGTCACACCACAAGGCCACCAGTAAGACAGTAAGACATACGAGGCGTCCTCTATCCAGTCCTCGTTCTCCAAGATGGCCTCAATGTGAGGGTTGGTGATGACCACGTCGTCCAGCTCCAGCTCTGATGGCTCACTCTGGGTCTCCATGGCCCCGATCAGATCCACTGTGGGTCTGTAAAAGAGAGCACACAGTGTTAATACATAAGCTAATTAGCTCAGTTAGCCGAGCAGCTAGCAGTCCAACCTGGGAACTTGAAACACGTCTTAGCTAGCACGGGAGCACAATAACATAGACGTCGAATTTGTTATTCCTTCACATTCTGTTGATAATTTTACTGACACGTTTTTTTTCAAACTGCAAGCTTTAAAAAGTTAGAATCAGAGAATTATGACTTTTACTTAAACATTTCTCAAACATACTAATCCCATAAAAGTTGACAATTAATTTAACAATTGAGATCTAATCAATTAATCGTTGCAGCTCTACAAACGGATATTTATTGTTAAGGTAAATTCAGTCCGACTTGACTGAGCGTGACTTCACTGACTTGGAGTCGAAGTGGTGCAGCAGGTCGTGAGGGTGGCAGTAGCGGTGTCTGCACACCACCACCAGGGCAACGAAGGAGGCCAGGAAAATGGTGGCCAACACCCCGATCGCCACGATCACCACCGTCTCCATGGTGACTCCGGCTTCCACGGCGGCTGCAGGCAGCGACTTGTTTCGAGAGGAAGAGAGTCCAATCAGGATCGGCTGATTGTCCGAGCTCGATTATGGGCGCTCATCTGTTGAGGGGGAGAATAATGGCAGGTTTCAGTCTGATTGGGTGACATCAAACCAAGAGAAAATTACATTATCGTCACACTTGAGGATACTTCTGCAAGAAAATCTCCATTTTGTTGAAAACGCAGAGCACCTCTGAGCCAATGGAGAGGAGAATACAATCAGCAGTGTTTTGTCCATTTCCAAATGTGGCACACCTACAACGCACACATAAAACTGATCTTTATCTGAGCACACAAGGAGCTGAAGTGTACTTGCCCTTTGTGTGCGTTTCATACAACGTCAAAATGAGAGCTGAGTGTTTGCTACAGAGAGACTTTGTGCTAAATTGGGGCAACCACAACCGACAACAAACATTAAATCCATTCTATCAAGTTAAAAAAACAGCCTGGAGATATTCTGTTTGACTCATTAGCAGCTCCACACACATCTAAACCTGCAGGCCGAGCCTCAAACTTGAGAAGAAACCTCTCAATAACTTTGACCTCTTACCTTCTGATGTTTTCAGTCCTGGCTGAAGTACTTTTGGATTATCTAGTTTAATTTAGGCGACATGTTCCCACATTTAGCATCTCTCTGAAAGTGTAAAGTGTACCTGTCCCTCTGCCCGAGTCTAGTCACTCATTAACCTGTCCTGCCCCACTTGATTACCTGTGTGAAGGTGTGTAAACCCTCTGGAGCGAAGTCATTGGCTCCCCTGACGGCTCTCTAGGTGCGGCGTAATCGATTTGTAATTAGGCGTGACATTTACAAAGCAGAGGTACAGTTTTATACGCTGTTACAGGCACAAATTACCAAAGGGCAGCTGAACTTTCAGCATTACAACATCGTAAACCTGCATTTTTGCCTGGATGATTATGTGAGATTCGGCAGTGGAATGCTGTAATTCTTTAATCAGATTAATTTGTGTTACACTCGCCGTATCACACAGAGCTTTCTCCTGTCTCTCTCTCTCCGCTGCCCCGAAGCTTTCCTGACTCCTTTTTCACGCAAGGTAAACTGAGTGATTGGAGGGATTTTAAAAGGTGAAGAAAACTTTTTTAAAATCACTGTCCCACATTCCTCAGTGTGGTCTGTGATGATTAACAGCATCAACACAGCTGTCTCAAATGTTATTCCTTTCAGTCGGTTTTGCTCTTTGGCCTTCAGAACCAACTTCTGGATATTCTCTTCTTAAAAGGCTTTTCTTTTTTTTTTTTTTAAATCAAGGATGGATGTTTTTTCTTTTTCTTAGAGCCTGGCCAAGAAAATTTTACTGCAAATATACTTTTTTCTTAACATAGACGTAACACCCCAATCACAGTAAAACAATCCCAAATACAAGATCAAAGTGATCCATAGATACATAGTACATTAGTTTCTGCACACCTGAGGTTAAGAAAGAGGAAGATGTAGTGAGCAAAGCTGACCGATTTAATATCACACAGCTCTAACATGTTTTTTTGGGTTACAACTCTAGATTTTCCCCCTCCTCTATGAATCCCGGTGGAACAAATTGCAATAGTTTCATTATCGGCTGATAACTGATATTTCAAATTTCCCATTACCGATCTGATAAATATCATGCATCATTAGTATTTGCACTGATCTGCAACATGCTGGTGTTACTACTTATACTCAGTGATGAAATGTAACTCAGTACAAGAATTTTCTGTGAATTTATACTTCAACTCAACTTTTGAGCCAAATATTGGACATTTTACTCCACTATGAGTGCTATATTGTAGGCAACTGGACTTTTTCTTGAAGACATTTCACCTCAAATTCAAGAGGCTGCTTCAGTTCAAACTAACTAACTAACAACAATGACCTGGATAACTGAGAACCATCATCAACTTCTGTACATTTACTGCCAGAAAATTACTTCAGATCCTTAAATACATTTAAAATCAAATACTTTTACTTTTACCAAAGTAGTATTTTCACATCATATCTTTAGTATGACTTTTGGGTACTTTTTACAACACTGGTGATTTGCTACATGACCCATTGCTCTAGAAAAGACTAAGCAACATTATAGTAGATTGTACTTTTATTTAACATAAAGAAAAGTTGTGAGTGCAGCACTTGTAATAGAGTATTTCGATGCTGGTGTCACTACCTTCATTTAAGTAAAATCTGCATCTGAATACTTTCTTTCTAGACTGCAGTAACATTAAAACACACTTCAGACTGCACAAGGTTTCTAACATAGAATAAACAAAAACAAAACTTAAAAAAGAGAAAATAAAAAAGTGAAGTGACACTGAAATAATCCATTTAATGGCGTGTGTGGTGTGCAGGCTGTTACTGTGTGTGTGGTCTCTGGTGGGGGAAAAGAGCATTCAGAGGGGAGTCATGGGAAACAAAAGTCACTAATAGTGTGCAATGTGGCAGAGATACACAAAACATACAACTTTAACGCCTCATTTGAACAGTTACTTCAACTGATTAATAGACACGCACATTCAGAAACGTTTTTTTTTTAACATCATATACAAAGATTTAAATTTCACTAAAGTCTACTGAAGATTTTTTTTTTTAAAGTTCAACACTTCCTACACGAATGAAGCAAACAAACAATGGGTGTTGCGGTTACTCACCTAAACATTTTGTCCTTTTTTACTCGGATTCCTTTGAGGAGACAAAACACTTTCCTCTCCGCTTCCAGGCGCGCGGAGACGGCACCGACATCTCCAAATCTGTGCTCGTGAACGCGCACAGAGCTGCAGCCGCCGGTGACTGGGTGATGATTGCACCTTCAGCGCGCGCCCACTGCGTACACCCAACGGTCACTGGAGCCCCGCGCGCCCGCTGCCATGTTGGAAAGCTGCTGTGGGCAGGACACAGTGCGACATCTTTAACGCTAGGTGGCGGACTGTACCTCCTTTAATGCGCTGCTCTCATCACACATGACAGAAGGTAAGGTCACGTCTGACAGTATTGAACGTTTCTGTGGGGTAATGAGGTCTAACCGTGTAGTCATTTGTAACGGCTGATACTAAATTAGCACATTCATGCTAATGCTAAATGTGTCGAAGTTTCTTGTTTGTCACCATTTAGCTTGTTAAATGTGCTCTCCAAGGAATACTTCTACTTCTGTCTCTACCAGGGTAACGTCACAGGTTTGTTGTTGTTGTATTAATTGCAGACATTTTGACTTCAAGTTAACAAAAGCACAGGTGTAAAAATAAATAACTTGGTAATGATGATGATTAATGATGGCTCCATAGAGAGCTGAAGTCACGCCCCCTTCCGGTTTAACTTCAAATGGTAGTGAATGGAGAGAGACAAAATAATGTTTTGATCCCGTTTGAATTGTAACATAAATCACACATATGATGTTCGTCAATTTTAAAGATGATTTTTCCAATTTGAGAAAGTCGCAGTTTGTCATGAAAGTGAAATGAAATAAAACTGTATTATAAATTTGGTGTCAAAATCATAATAAAACTGTTTTTTGTAGTTTTAGTCTTAAAACTGGTCAGTTTATAAACAATTACTAAGTTACAAAAATTCAGCCCTGACCTTTGTAAACAGAATTAATTATTATTACTGACATTCAACATCTCTCCCTCACAGGAGGCTGTTCCCATCTGCTTCAAGAGTGCCACCATGTCCCTGTATTTAAAAAGTCTGCAGTGTCTATTTAAAAAAACTACTGTGGCACTCACTCAGAAAAAAAATGAGGCAAAGACACACATCCCCGTCTACATCAGTGGGAATCAACATCACAGAGAACATATCATGGTCATTGCACATCGCCACTGTGATTGAAAAAAAAGGAAGGCTAAATTCCCAAGTCAAATATTCACCAACTTTTATAGAAGAGCCATAGAAATCAACCACAATGGAAACATTGCAAACTGGCATGGTTTGTGCTCGGCTCAGGACAGGAATGCTCTGCAGCGGGTAATTAAAACTGCCCGAACATCATTGGCTCCCACCGACATTCCACCAGACTACCGACCAGCTTCTTTCCTCAGGATGTGAGACTCCTTAACTCATCTTCCACACACTTTGTAAAACACTAAGTGAGTACAACTTAAATTTTATTAGATTATTATACAAACCTTTAGGTCAAGGTCTCTTAAGCTGTTGTGGCGCTTTCAGTCATATCACAAGTTCCTCAACAGCAGATAGAGTTTTCATAGTTGTGATGAAATAGTAAAAAAAAATCAATTAAAAAAAATTGCACTTTCTGAAACCTTTAGTACCGGTAGATTCAAAGTTCATTATAGTCCTTTGAAAAAAATGTTGACTAAACAATCTCACCCTGAGGTCCATTTAGTAGGCTGTTCTGGAGCTCAGTCATCAATTGATGAAGATCCTGTGACATCCTTTACAAAGCTCGAGAACAGCTTTTAATTTGACCTTTGTGATGTGTGGCAAAACTTGGAACCCAATGCTGAAAATGCAGAAGCAGGCAGAACAAAATGTGAGCTTCAAAGCCCAAAATGAAAGCAACAAAACTGACCAAAACAGGCTGTTTGTACCAAGACAACTACAAACCAGAAGCTCTGGGAACACAAGGAGCAGCACATAGATGATAACAAAACAGACTAACTGGCAAAGAGAGAGGGAAATAATTAAATACACAGGAGGCTCATCTGGGACGGGTGAAACTAATCAGGACAGTCACAAGGAAGGGAATACAAGAGAAAGACAGGATGTAACACAACAAGACACATGAGGATTAATCTTAAAAAAAAAGGAAACAAAACTAAACCAAAAATCCAAATCATGACAACCTTGAATTGATTGGTGTTCCAGAGGTCAAGAATTAACTTGAAAACTCAATTTTTGAGCCAATAAGGATGAGAGGTCCTCTGTGTTCTATGTTCATAAATAATGGAAATTTTACATCTACTGTTCAATGACAAAAGGGCAAATTACATCACTTGATGATGTTATGATAGAAAGCTCCAGAACATTTAAAAAATGGACCATGTGGTAAACTTGATGTGGTCAATTTGATGCATTGCAATCCTTAAAGTGAAACTCTCACCCAAAAGCAACCTAGGCTTTATTTGTGAATGTATATGAGTCAAACCTTTGGGTAAATGCATAATTACAATGAAAGACGCACCTTTAAGATTTACCGTAGTTTCATTTTCGGGCAAGTTAATTTTGAACGGGAGTGCATGGGGCACTGAGCTAGCATTAAAAATCACTATTTTTAAAACACTAAGAAGGCTCGACTCAACATGAAACTTTGCTCATAGCATCACCAGGGTCTCTACACATGAACACGAGCATTGAGAACATTGTTTGTGTACACAGAGTATGCTAAATAGCAGGTTCTTGAACAAACTCAGGTTAGCTGCTCTGTCTCCGGCTCGCGGCTGTCATGGCAGTCAAAAAGTATTCCTCTGCCGCCGGCTCCTCTCTATTCCTCCTCGTTTTTATCCGTGCATTCATATGGAACTAAGCTTGAGGAGCGGTCCACCATTACTCTCCTTCCTGTTAGGTCGCAGGCAGCAGATGGTTACTTTTTGACTGCCATGACGGCCGCACGCCGGAGTCACAGCAGCTAAGGTAGCAAGTAGATCAAAAACCTGCTATTTAGTAAACTCTGTGTACACAAATAATGTTCTCAATGTGTAGAGATGGTGGTGATGCTACGAGCAAAGTTTCATAAAAATAGTGATATTTGATGCTAGCTCAGTGCCCCATGCAAACAACGTTAAATCTTTAAAGTGTGTCTTTCGTCGTAATTATGCATTTACCCGAAGGTTTGACTCCTATACATTCACATATAAAGCCTAGGTTGCATTTAGGCGAAAAGTTAAAGTTTCACTTTAACCAAAAAAAACACTTTAGAGACACTATAAAAGGGATGAATTAGAAAATAATCAAATGTCATTTGGTTGGCATGCAAGTGGTGTTTCAATATATCCTATTAATAGCAATTCATATGTTTAATATGATGTTCCTTTATCTTTGCAGAGCACACTGCTCAGTCCGCACATGGGAGAGCTGCTTCCCTTCACAAACATGCAGGATCATTTACAGAATACAACTTGAAAGAGGTATGAGCAGCTGCTTTTTCTCCCTGCATACACCACATCAACTCCTCAAACATTAAACCATGCCACAGTGGAAAACTGTTAATCCATCTCTGTTACACACCACAAGTCTGGTGCTTTCTCTCATACATTAATGCCCTACATCCACTTTATCCTGCGTGTTCCACTTTGCCGGAGCTGATCCATACCACCAGCAGAGATAATTATCCCCTCTTCAACTGAATCCAGAATAAAAGCATAAAAGCAGAGTACCTCAGCACAGAGACTGTGAAAGCTGGTTTGTGTTGGAGCCATCCTGTCAATCACAGCTATGCATCATTAGGTGTGCGTCAGTGCAGCGTTCTAGTACAGGCGCATGTCTTTGAAGTTTTACTCAGCACAAGAATGGAGGAGCAGACTGGGCCGACTCAAAAATATATATGTTTTTCAACAACATAAGTTTGGATAGAGAATAGAAATGTAGATTCTCATATTTTTAGTTGAGCAACTTTTCTTCTCAACATCATGACCACTATGATAAATTAGATCAAAAATAATCCACCTCACGTAAGTATATCTGTATCTTAAGGGGAACTTTACTCAGTCTTCTCCACTGGTTTCTGCTCACCCTTGTAGCGCTTATTGTTCAGCATCGGCCCACGAGCTTCACAGTTGCGCCAGTCAACAAACAGGTGAGTGTTATCCAGTAGCGGTATTAAGCAGCAGCAGAACTAATCAGCTGGTAACAGCCAATTCCCCCTGAGAGTGAACCTGCCAAGCTGTAATTGAACTATTCACTGTCCTCAATGCTGGCGAGGTGGCTGTCAGGAGTCCAGGAGCTATATAGAAATGACTTACACTGAGTTTACAGGAAAGACAAACAGTTTATTTACAGTAGATTGGTTAAACTGCTGTAGTATTTCAGAATTTCCTTCAAATGTAAGCTCATTTTCTTTCATAGAACAGGTTGTAGCATTGCCTCTTGGGGGTTGATCGGCCCCTCAAGGAACCCCCCCACATCTCTAAAAGAAACAAAATATATAATTTATGGTACATTGTGAATTCAGACATTTATGTTCAAATTTGAGTTTGATATTCCAAATTTGTTTCCGAGTCCTTCTCTTTCCTCTCAGCAGAAGTCACTGACAATGTTAACTGTAATATTATACTACTTCAAGGTTCATGTAGCACAGTAACTCAATTCTCTTTTTGTGCTTCATGATCATGCACTGACTAGGCGATGTGAAATGCATTTATTGTACCGATGTAATATCTGTAAAGGCTAATAAGCCTAACTGACAATTAGCCTCGCTAAGAAGAACCTCAACCCAAAAACAAGATGGACAGTAACAGATGACAACCTCCAACAGAGAGACATAATGATATAAAAATAAATACCAACAAATGCTTGATGATGTAAATACTTTTTATAGGCATGAAATTTGTGTACCACATTTTTTAAAATCACTATACTTACCATTTAGTGACTGTAACACTTAAGTTACAGTGTTATTTGTCTTGTATCATTATGTTCCTATTATGGGGAACATGCACCCATTATTATTTTGCTATAGGGGAAAGAAACATCTGGCTTATTTGTATTTTTTTCAAACTAATCACTATTGTTTGAATGTCATAATCCCAGCATGCAGCAGCCGTGCCTGTGCAAAATTGTGTCGAAGGGAACTCGTTAGAACATAGGGAGTTGAGTCCTGGTGTTGAAATGGCTAAATCCCTGCAAAAGAAAAAGTAACAGTAACTGAGGTCGTTGTTTCCTTGTAGCGTAAAGATTTTGAAAATGATAACCTGCCATTGGCAACCTGAAATATGCAGCCTATACCCACTGTCACCCTCTGGTGAGTCAGTATACTTTGTTCAAAGAAATATTTACTTGTAAATGAGGAAGTAGCAGTTTCATTGTCAGTCGAGTTTTCTGGAGTCACCTCCGGAGTCAGTGATGTTTCTCCATCACATAGATGTATACTGCAGGTTTCCAAAAACAGCCATCATTCTGCCATTAGTATTTGTCACACTCAATAATTAGAGCAAATGGATTGTATCGTAACAGACATCTCCCTCTGTTGTCTCCTCCAGATCTTTTGATAGTCAAACTGGTTTGGCAGCTGCCGGGTTTGGCAGTCAACAGGAAATAGTAAATGATGCATGGTTTCCCTACAACTTTATTTCACTTCTCATTATCTCAGGCATGCTCCTCATGGCACTGATGGATTCATGACAAACTAAACAGATTGAGTTAGTCCCTGTCACTCTCCTTTTGTTCATAAACAGTGAACAGAAATGCTCATTAATTCTTGTTGCTGATTTTACTTAGAATAATTGGAGTAGATGCTCATCACTGGTGCTTTGGACTGTCTGCCTTTAACTGATCGATGTGGTGGGTTTGTTTACAGTCCCTGTGGCCTTTCATGACATCTTTAGCCCTGTGCAGCTCTGCAAGCAACAGGGGAGGGGCATTACGTGTGTGTTTGTGTGAAGGGGGGTCTTTCTTAAACAGATGGCTGAGGGTGGCCTTTGAGGAACTGTGGCTCTGGAGCAGCACTCTCATGATTTATCTATTGCTTTCAGTGTCTTAATCAGAAACAGTGGGAAGCAGTCTTCACTGTCACTGCTTGACAGCAGTCTTTGTGTTGTTGACAGAGTGGTAGGCATCTCAAAAATATTTCCTTCAGCCTCCCTTGCAGGTGTGGTCGTTTAAGCGGAAAATCAATCAACTTTGGCAATTTTTTACCGTGTTATTTCACATTACTTCGATGACTTGGATTCTGATTAAATTCAAGACTTCATAAACAGTTATATATTAAAGCAATGTTTTCAGACCTCAGATGTAATCAAGATTTTTCCTATTTTTTCTTCACCTTAGCTGACTTCATTATCTTCCTCACATTTTCATACATGAGTCGAGGCTTTACTTCATCAGAGCAGACACTGAAAGATGAGAATATGTTTGCCTGCAAATAAAAAGGAAAAAAAATGTTGCCATCTCTTCCAACAGTATATTGGAAAATATTACTGGCCAGTCTACGGGGAGAATTGCTGTTGAAGCTCATATACCCCCTGTTGTATTTTCTATGCCCGTCTTGTGTGTTTTGTGGAGGTGGTAATGCTTCCCAGATAAAAAAAAAAGATTTTGTTTTCTCTGTTTTGTCAGCACTCTGAAGCTGGAGGCAAACCATGACAACACTATCTGTATCAGACCATCTGACTCAGAAACATTGGTAAAGAGGCTTCACTTCTGAAGAATTGTAACAGTTATGAAACATGTATTTTTAATGTGTGCATATGTTTGGTTCTGCGTTTGTTTAAGACCTAAACTCAGACTCAATCACCATAACATGAAGTGGTCAGAGAGTGGTTGTGGTAGCTTGTTACACTGGATAGATTTTCCTGTTGTACATATGAAGCACCTCTTTTTTGCTTGTTTTACATGTACTGTTGTAACCTTGTGGTTTGCACATCGATTTGCTGCTGCTGCATTGAGCTTGAATGAGCACACATAGCGAGGAACTAACATCAGCATGGCTGCCACAGATGCTTGCGCTCTTATGAATCAATTTCTTAATAGTCCAATATGAAATGATTCAAGTGTAATGTGGGTTGAATGGTGTGTGGTGTAAGCAATAAGGGGTATGTGGTTGCATCAGTGCTAAAGTTGGCCAGATAGATAGCTTTTACAAGTCCAGCTCCATTTTTAGAACAAAGAAGGTTTGACTGCTTTTGTAACTGGTTCAGTTTTTTAAACTAAAAGCACTGTGACAATGTGATAATCCATCAGAATTTTGTGTTCAGTTGCATGAGGTGGTCTATTTAATTCAGTTGGAATTTCTGCACCTCATCTTCTCCAATAAGGCTGCTTTATGTTTATCTGAATTAGGCAGAGAGGAGAGGCCTAGTGGCCACAGTGAGGGCTGCCCATCCATAGACACCAAGCTTGCAAGTTATTTGGTTTCGGCAAGACCTGGAGAGGCTGGTGTGTTTACAGAAGAAACCACAGTTCTCTATCCCCTGTATTAGCCATTCTGCTTAGCACTGGAGGAGAAGCCTCCAAGAAGCATTCAAGTGGAGCCTGTCAGGAAGCGGGGAAAACACGAAGGGGTGGACCCAAATGCAGACTCAAGGGGCAAAAGTATGAACAAAAGGCGAGCTTTATTAAACTAAGCTGAAGAGCATAAACAAAAAACAAGACCAAAACTGGACTACAGAAGACAAAAGCAAAGTAGCAAATAAAAGTGCTTGACAAGGGGCAAAACAGAAAACAAAGTTCAAACAAAGCAAAAATGCAAAAAATAACAAAAACATGAAACACAAACCTGTGACATGAGCAGGGGCAGGGCAAGGCAAGGCAAGGCAAGGCAAGGCAGTGACAAGAAGGTTCGATGAGGGTTACGTGGACACAAGGCGAGGAAACAAAGACAATGACCCGACAAGGAGTGCAGGGGAGAGACAGACTAGGTAGACAGACACTAATGACAAGACGAGGTACAGGTGAGGAGAGAGGAGGGAGGAGGCCAGGTGAGGTAACGAGGGGGGAAAGCACAGAGGAGAACACTGGCAGACAGAGGGAGACAAACATAGAGACACTGACAAGACACAAGAGGGCATGGAA
>OMLP01035545.1:0-12424 GCA_900302685.1 Spondyliosoma cantharus
AGGGTGTCCATGCTGACCTGTGTCCACCGCCGAAAGCTCCAACAATGGGCATGTGAGTATCAGAACTGGATCACGGAGCAATGAAGAAGGTGGTCTCGTCTGATGAATCACGTTTTCTTTTACACCACATGGATGGCTTGGTGCGTGTGCGTCGCTTACCTGGGGGACACATGGCACCAGGATGCATTATGGGAAGAAGACAAGCCGGCGGAGGCAGTGTGATGCTTTGGGCAATGTTCTGCTGGGAAATCTTGGGTCCTGCCATCCATGTAAATGTTACTTTGACACGTACCACCTACCTCAGCATTGCTGCAGACCATGTACACCCTTTCATGGAAACAGTATTCCCTGATGGCTGGGGCCTCTTTCAGCAGGATAATGTGCCACAAAGCAAAAATGGTTCAGGAATGGTTTGAGGAGCACAACGAGTTTGAGGTGTTGACTTGGCCTCCAAATTCCCCAGATCTCAATCCAATCAGGCATCGGCGGGATGTGCTGGACAAACACCATCCGATCCATGGAGGCCCCACCTTTTCACGTTACAGGACTTAAAGGATCTGCTGCTAACATCTTGGTGCCAGATACCACAGCACACCTTCAGGGGTCTAGTGGAGTCCATGCCTCGACTGGTCAGGGCTGTTTAGGCAGCAAAAGCGGAACAACAGAACATTAGGCAGGTGGTCATAATATTATGGCTGATTGGTGTGTGTTTTACAGTATATGTCTGTCTGCTGAGAGATTTTGTCAAGGAAATAATATCACATCTGTGCAAGATGTCAGTCATAACACTTTACATGTGCGTAGTTGAAGATTTCTGTGGTCTCATGTAGTAATAATGTAGTAATGACTACTATACTGAATAGTCACGAGGCGGAATGTGAGCATGTTGATGGGCGTTGCTGCTGGTGTGAACCCATCGAAAATCCGAAAACAAGAAGAAGAAGACGAAAATGGCTAGTGCAAGGAAACCAGAAGCGTTTGTGTGGACCCATATTGAGGCCGAACTGCTGCTGCGACTCACACTCGACTACAAGGAGAGAAAGTTGCACGAAACACGAACACAAGCAGATCCGCCATTGTTGTTGTTGTTGTTGTTGTTGTTGTTATGAGACGTCGCGGGGTGGGGCGATGGCGTCATCGTTTAGGAAAGTATGCGGATTCGCCGTCCACAAGAGAACGGGAGGGCTGCGTTTTTGGATTTTTCCACCCTGAGACCTGTTTTCAAAACAGTGCGTTTTCAGATGCTGCGTTTACAGGATTCATGTGGACGATCGGCCAAAACGATGCAATAAATGTGCGTTTACAGTAAAGAGCGTTTTCGTCTGGACGGCCCCTGAAACCCAGAGCTCACACGTGTCCTTAACGACCCTGTAAAGTAACTCCCACACAGAGCTTAAAAGCCTGCAGCTCCCCTCCAGTTCATTAGAATTGAAGAAGCCTCGATCAAAAGAACAGGACTCAACATGTAACTCACTAACGTCGCTCCAGCTGCAAGTATGACAAATATTACAAAATATGGCATGTTTATTTTCTGTGGTTTGTCTGAAGAAGTACAGCCTCGTGGAATTAGTCATTTAAACAAACCTGCATTGTACAAGCAAATGTATTTCATTAAAGTCATTTGGCATTTGCAAACTCACTCTATGAAGCTGAGACAGATTATTCTGGTAGCACTCAGAGACTGCTGGTGTGAGGCTGTGAGCCGTCTGTTATTCTTTGGTTGCAGTTTTCATCAGGCTGGCTCTCCTCTCCTCCTCTGCAGCAGGTTCGCTGGTCTGAGAGATGGACTCACTGTCACCTGCCACCTGAGCTGCAGCCCTGTGCGCTCTCGGAGATGCTGCCTGGCTTTGTGCACCTCTTTGTGTTTGGCTCTTGACGTGTCCTCTCTGACCACTACACTTGTTCAGCTTCGGTCTCCTCATACTGCCTGCTAAGGAACAGACGTTCAACAAAACCTTTCGGGGTCCTTAGTGCTTTGAATTATGTGGCTTTGTGTTTATTAAATCACAATAAGCTTTAGTGTGTGTTTTCCACAGGGCCTCGCACAAACAGCTGTTGGGTATGTTTTGAGATGGTAAACTGTACGCCTACATATTTTCTAAATATATTTAAAACATTGTGTTAGACGGCAGTAGGTAGGGACAGGAGGAACACTGAACAGCGGCAACAGTTATCCAGATAGCGGCAACAGTTATCCAAAAAAGTTAACAGGCTTATTAGCATTATTTGCTAGTTTTGCTCTATTTAAATTTAATTGTAATAAATGTGCAGTGCAAATGAAACATCTTTAGACAACATGGTATTGTTTTTAATAATATAAAATACAACATTCCTCTAAAGTGGGATTCCTTTTTTCCATTTTCTAAATTGCTCACCTGAAGAACCTTGAAGTGTAAATATAGAAATCTTATTTGCCTCTTGACATCTGTCAGTCAGGCCTGCCGCTCCCTCTCCTCTTACCTCAGATGGGATTTTTCGAGGCAGAACATGAGGGAGGGGCGATGCTAGTTATTAGTATAATTAAAATTATTTTTTTGGGGGGGGGGAGCATTTATCACATGGTTGATCAAGAGTTTAGCTCATGTGATAATAAAACTCTACATTGAATGTGAAGACTACATTTCATGTATTAGTCTGGTGGATGACACAATGGATTTCTATCTCAGTAGGAGACTTCAGCACAATGACACACATATGCACACACACACACACACACACACACACACACACACACACACAGTTGCACACATTAGAGGAGCTGTAACAAATGGCACTGAGCATCATAAGGGAGCAGTGTAATGTAGAGATTGAGTTACAGCCACTGCTGTGTGAAGTGAACTTAAATGCGGAATATGCCTTTAGTCAGACAGCACTTAGGGGGCATATTGATCCAGCACTGAAAAGCAAGTGGGAAAAGATGGGTGTCAGTGCCTGAAGATGATGGGAGGGGGAGAAACAAGAGAAGAAGAGAGGGTCACCCAGCAGAGGCAAAGCAAAAAGACAGGACTGAACAGCAATATCTTTCTGGATTTGTCTCATCCTTGTTATGGTATCTTTCTCTTTTACTGTAAAAGCCCTCCACTGAAATGCTGCTACAACTAAGCTATTGAAATCAAAGGCCAATACATGAATTTAAAGCATTGCTCCACTAGAGGAAAGGAAGATGATGATGTCCCTCATGTTATGGTCATATTGAAAGGTTAAAGATGTTAGTTGAAATATTTCATTATCATTTGTAGATTCCCATAACATTTACTCATGAACTCTTTCGTCTCTGGGCACATCGAGCCTTTATCAAGTGCTTTCCACAGGGCAAAATTAGTTTTACCCAGAAGATATTTCATAATACAAAGGTCCGTTTTAGGAAATTCACAGAATACACCTAATAGCCTATCCCAGAAGAGACACATTTAAGTTTGGTCAAGTTGCGTATGTACCAACGTTTATTATATTGTGTTTGTTCTGTCCAACACATTAATAACGTGGAATTAATTCATTAATTAATGCTTGAAGAAAACATGGCCCTCGATTCCACCAGATACGTGTCCGGTCCGGCTCTGCTCCGTCACAGCTCCGCTGGTTTCACTCTAGTCTATGTGTTAACATTCACCGGGTCCTCCTGGAGCCACGACGTAGCAATTCAGCAGAATTTAGCACCGAGCAGACAGGAAGTCACACACCGAAACAACAGCATAACATCCGGTTAATTTTCAAAATAAAACACTCTGTGTTGACGCCGGCACAAAAGCCTAAAAAAAGAGACAAATACAAGCTCTTCTTCTCATCCTTCGGTCGAGAACACTTCAGCTGTGTCCCAATTCAGGGGCTGCATCCTTCGAAGGACCCGGCCTTTGCGGCCTTCGTCTCATATTGGCTTCAGTACAGCTCTGCCACCACATTTTGGCCCCAAATAGATTTTAGTGATGTAATGACCCTTCTTTTTTAAGGTCCTCATTGTTTATCAGGATGCATAAAGCATCATTTGAGCATAATACTTGCAGTCATATACCATCGGGAGCTCTTAATGTAAAATTATAACAATATTTCATACACATTTGTTCAACTTTTAATAGCTTTCAGAGAAGTATTTTTGTCTGCTTGTTTTCCTTCTCTGGTTGTTGAATACTTCAAAATAAGATCTCAGGCAGCATTAAAAAGTGGCTCTTGGGAACCTAAAAAAAATCATTTTACTGCACATGTGCATCTCTCTTGTCCTGTGGGTGCAGCAGTTTAGCAGTAACGCTAATCACTTTGTCTTTCCACCTCCATTTTATTTAACTTTAAAGTGCTTTCACCCTCCCTCTCTGTGCTTCTGTCCTGTTATCTAGTCAGGCTTCGTTTATTCATCACAGCTGTCGCCTCACCATCACCTCCATCCCCATCCATGAAATATACTCTGCAAGAAATGATCCAGAATCAATAACTAAGACTGAATGAGAGTTGTGTTCATGCCATAACTCCTTTTAATAGCTCGTGGGAAGTGGTAAGCTTTCGATTTGAGCAGCACCCCTTTTTCTTCCTCACCTTCCTCCTGGTCTCCTAAAAAATATAAATCACTGATACAGCCACTTAATGCATGCTCTTTGGAATTCCCTGCCATCTTCCTCGCTGGCAGTGGACATAGAGCTGTAAATAAGGCCTTAACGCTCTTTGACAAATGGCCTCAAACGCTACGCAGGCGTTCCGCATATGACAGGATGTTTTAGCGAAAGGCAGCGGCAAGGGCTAATCAAAGACAGCGTGCTGAATGCAGATGGCCGGCCTTTTCCTCGCATGCTTATGAGCAATTGGTCAGAGATGCAGGGTGTGTGTCATTGCAGGCGGAAAGTGTACGATGGCTGTTTTAGTTGGCTAATGGTGCGACTGTTCCAGCTGAAGTCGTCCTCTCTGCTCATATCCCCCGGTCAGTCAGCCAACCAACTACTCAGTCAGTTCTCCGATCAGAGGCTGCTGCAGCAGTAATGGCTGCAGGACCCTCCCCCATGGCCAATGCCAACACTAATAGGCCAATTAGTGTGTGGGGATTGTTCAGATGACTGTTTGAAATAGTGACCCTGGCAACATGACGAGCTGTCTGTGTGTGTGTGTGTGTGTGTGTGTGTGTGTGTTAGATTTGACTGATATGAATTTTTGAAGGCCAGACTGGTGTTCCAGCACTGTAGCACCCTCGATTATACAGCATATAAGCAAATATTGTATTTTCTACTCTACTACATTTGACTGACAGCTGTAGTGACTGATTACTTTTCAGATTTCACCCTTCCTGTCTACTGAAAACCATGTATCTCCAAGTGTTTGTGATGAGGTGGTGGATGAAATTGGAAAGAAATGCCATTGTGTGTTGAGAAAATGCACCTCCATCTTAAACTAATCTATTTAAAAACCCTCTTGGATTAGCTGGAACGAAGATGAAGACAGGTTGTTCCTCTGACATCATGAAAAGTTGAACCACAAGATATGTGGTTCTCACAGGACGGCCACGCTGCAAACATATGACAATCATTCATTTTACAGCACAATAAGTACTTTTTGGTTCAGTTTTTTTAATGCTTTACAATGACTTCAGACTTTTCACAGTGTTCTAGAAGTGCTTTGACTGAAGCAGGATCTGAATAACTCTCCCACAGCTCTATATATAATACGTATTGATTTATAATGGCTCTCTGTAATGGCCGACGTTTTGACCGCTGTGCTGCTGCAAGCAAATGCTGGGTTTTCTCATGGCTTTCATGTGACTGCTTCTGATTATTATCAGTTCAATCAGGATTGACTGACAGAACTACATCTTAATAGATGTCATTTCATCCATTAGGTAAACAAGTCTGCCTGTTTGTTTTCAGACGGTGCGATCTACTCATATCTGTCAGAAGACAGACCCAGGCAGATCAGAGTGAAATCTCACAGTAGAGTAGAGATGTGGTGACGTCACCCGTGATGTCTAGACATCGTTTTGAATGTAATGATCTGTTTTATGTTTGTTTTCCTCGAGCTCTGGTCTCAATGGGCAGCTGGTTCATCGTATTTGTGCGATAATAAGATGTGAACAGAATTTTATTTGAAATCATTCATGAAAATGAACTAACATTATCAACATAGTGTGACTAAACAACAGCGCTGATGTAATATAAAATACTTCTATATACTGCACAAATGTCTATTGGAGCTAATGTGGCCACCAGTCAACCCCAGCCTGTCCTATCTGGTAATAACACTTTAAACTGGCAAGATGTGAGTTTTAACTGGCAGATACACCAAATGCCAGCTGTTAGAGTAATGAATTAAACAAAAAAAACAAAAACATTTTGTGATTAAATAAAGTCACAAAATGTTGAGAAATAAAACATTTTTACTTGAGGCATGAGATGGTCTATAAAGGTCATATCACAATTATCCTGCCTAAGGTATAATGGAAATCCACTGTGATCAACATCTGCAATGAAATCTTACATTGTAGCCCTACTCTTACTTTTATTTTCCTTACTGCATAGAAAAGGAATGTACCAAATGAGCTTAACTAGTTTTTTAACTCATCGTAAAACTTAATCCAAACAAAGTGAAGCTCATCATCGGGCTGTCACATCCGGTTGAGTGAAGCCCTGTCTCCTGTGGTGACTCCCTTTGTGAGCCAAACTCTGGCTTTGATTGAAGAACTGTCTGCTGAGCGTGTCTTTAACCTACCTCGTGTTGTCTTCGTTATCAGTTTGTCAGCACAATTGTGTGACAACTGTGCAAGACGCAGGCTAAACTTCACAGGCGTGTAGCTCAGATCACAATGAAGGCAGAGTTTGAAGATGGGCATGTTCCAAGCAAAGGGGAAGAAATTAGTGTGATGTCATTAAACTTTACAGGTGTGTGCTTGAGGTCACGAAGGTGGGCATGGTCTGACCCATGACCACCGAGTACTCATGTAATATTGAAGCACGGATTAGCAAGCCTATTCAACAACATGGGAATGAGACTCAAGTGTCAGCTATCTTTCTTTACAATGGCTTGCTGCAGCTTGAAAAGTTTTGAGTCCTTTTTTTGACTCTGCTTAAATGTGGTATCTGATTACTGACCAGCTGTATGTGGGTAATTCTAAAGCAGCACATGTCTATGCATTGTGACTCCATGCATATCATAATAGATTATATGGTTTTTGGTGTGAATATAAAACTCCAGTTAGCACCTAAGGTTGTATAGACCTATGGTCTGTATAGGCCCAATGGTGTTTTCATAATATACTGTATGTTAATGTATGCTCAGCTAGCAGCAGGAATTTCTGGCACCATTTTAATTTTGAGTCCCAGGGGTTTCTGCTGTCGACTCCCTCCTACCTCCTGCTGCCTGGTGCCACAGTCGAGCAGAAAAGGGAAATATCCCCAAGGAAACGCTGCTCTCGTCTCATCTGAGCAGAACTGTGGCAGCCATCTACTCAAATCTCCTCCCTCATGGGAATGCACCGGCGTGCCCTCAGCCGAGGGTACTTAACCCTCAAAGGCTTAAACACATGGAGATAGATAACGGTGGAATAATCGTTGGATTCTACGGAGAATAGGTGTGTGGTATGTCCCCAAGAGATAGGACAAAGTTCCTGGAGAGCCTGGAAAAGACGACTTTAACGGTCTCCCTCTCTCGCATTTTCTTCATTCACTGTCTTTATCATTCGACCTAGAGTTTGACCCTGAAATGAACTGTGTGAGCTCTGTCCTGGCGGCACCCATTCTCTCTCTGTTCACTTCCTATCTTGACTTAAACTCTGCTATGGACTTGCAATATGTATAATTTGTGTGTGTGTGTGTGTGTGTGTGTGTGTGTGTGCGCGTGTGTGTGTGTGTGTTGGATTAGCAGCACAACTGTTTCCAGTATTAGCAGCTTAATTTGAAGGCTGATGAGGACCGGGTTCAGATCTCAGGGACTTTCTCTCCTGGCAGCTTAACCGACCGTACGTCATGATTCAGCGAGATTCACTTCACATCCTCAGCTAAACTCACTGGACCTCATTTGTCAAGAGCTGCGAACATTTGGTATGCAAAGATCCAACAGGTCTTTGAGCAGAATTTAAAGTGTTGTTTATGTCCTCCCCAGTCTGCAGAGAACAGAGCTAATTGCAGTGGTGTTTTAGCTCCACGCCTCCCTGCGATCATTTGCCAATCGCAAAGTTGGACCAGCACCTATTTATTGGAATGCAAATTCTGGTGATGATGTTTGGTTTCTGCATGGGAGGTCTTTGTTCAGGCTGATGCTGGTTGAGCAAAATATTGAGCTCTTTTCCTTGTCATAGAAATAGATAGACCATATGCAGGGGTACAGGTATGGCATTTGTTTTCATAAGCGCAGCATGTCAAAATGAGGAAGATGACTTGTTGTAAATCACTGATTTTATGTTGCATATTTGGTGAATGGTCACAGTGGGTTGGATCCATCCCCAGCACGCACTGGGTTCGAACAGCGTCTGTCCCCGGCAAAAAACTTTAACTCACCAAGTGTTTGTCAGTTAGTTAGTTAGTATAGTTAGTGGAAACTATTGTGTTGTTGTAGGTACTGTAAAAACAGTCAACACGGTGACAGTCAGCCCTCCTGACCGAGACTTCAGTGAACTTTCCCCCAGAAAACAGCCTCCCTCCCCGCGAGCGACAGAGTCAGACAGCGTCCGGTTTACTGATGGTGATTATGTAGTCATGTCATTTAGAGCAAAAAACGTAACTTTGTCACTTTCCAGGATGTTTGGTGGGTGAGGATCTCAACCACTACACATTATATAACATCCAACATCCATATGATTAGAAACAGTCAGCGGGTACATTAACACGAGGACACCGGGTGATAGTGGCCTTCTTAGGGGGGAGATGTCCTAAAGAGTGCAGATCTGAAGCATTCACAATGACTCCTGTGGACAGTGTTACAGCAGAACTACTGATGGCCTTCTTAGTATCTCCAAGGCGACTACTCCTTTATTCTAACTTCTCACTGTACCAATTACCAGCTTAGATAGAATACTGCGCCTTAACACCTTATTTTCACACACCTTTTTACTTTTCTTTTTACTTAGAATTACACGTCTGAATGTGTAAAGGTTTGAGCCTGGTGCTTGTTACATTTTTTTTCTTTCCATTGCCAGCTAATTATCCACTCTTCAGGTTCCCTCTGATTTTAAAAGGACTCAAGTGGATTCCAATTTATTCCTTTTGGTGAGGTTAGCATATTTGCAGTCCAGACTCTCACTTGAGTAACAGGATCTGTTATTTCCTTCGCTCGCTTCCTCGTCGCCTTGCTGCCAGCAAATACAGTACACAGAAAAAAGATTATGCTAAACAGTATTTAAGAAAAAAATAACATCTGAGATCTCTATGAAAAGCAGCTGGAACAGAAACCACACGCACAAACACACATTTTCTGTGTATTTGGCTGTTCTTAAATAATGCAGATGCTTTTTTATAAACGTACAAACATACACACAGAAGCAAGCTGTTGATGGCGGGACATGAACTGAAGAGAATTGGTAAAAATTAGATAGTTGCCCATTATCTTAGAAGATAAATGACTGAAGATTTCTATCACCTTGAGAGTAAGGGGGCATAGCAGGGGGCTGGTGGTAATGGTGATGGTGTTTGATTTGACTCTAGGAAGTCTGGAGACTCACTGGAATATTACAAATGTGTCAACAATGTGGTTTCTGACCCCAACCACACACCTGTGGTTCAGTCTGACCAACATACAAGTGTGGCTGCGCCTGGAAATCTGACTGAATTACAATCATTGTTTTCCATAGATATACAGTAGCTAGCTAACTATAGAGTCATTTTAAATTGATGGCAACTCTGCATGCCTTGCATTCCTACAGAGCTGCTCCTCTACGCATGCTTTAATTAATGTTACGTGTCCAAGGGATTTAATGAAGCACATTAACCTGGGCAACCAGGATGTAAAGTCTGGCCAGAAGAAGATCAGGACGGTGTGCTGTGCTGCACTTTAACAGTGTTGGATGAGTTAGCCACACGTACTTTTGCCAAACCAGCGTGATTAAAAATCATCAAATAAAAGTCTAAGTTCACCTTCATGTGGCTTGTTGATACACCAAGCTTGTGTCTAGTCAATTTGTTTTTTCTCTGTTCTGCCATGAGGGGCAGCAGTAAGAGCATTGTAGCCGCCCTCAAGAACAAACCACATAGCTGAGACTTATTCCTGCGCCAGTAAAAATGAATTGACACTGATCTTCCCATTGACAGGATTCTATCAGTTATTCAGTTATTCTATGTATTTTTTTTTTTTTTGGGTTTATGTCTGGAAAATATCTCAAAATCCTGACAGCAATCAATAAATCAAATGCCCTGAATAAAATAAAAATAAAAAATTGAATATCCTGTGGCTGTTGCAGGCCCCTAATCAGCCCATCCAGTCACCTCAATTCAGCCTGTACGAAGAGATTGGACAGACTACCTGCCTTGACTGAAGTTCTTCCACAAGGCTCAGCGGATGCATTACTAAAGCTATTAGCACGCTAGTGGCACAAGACCGGCAAAGAAAATGCACCTAAAGTCCCCAATACTAACATGCTAGCTTGACACAAGTGAGTATTAACAATGTTCATCGTTCACTATGATAATGTTTGATTCCTTCTTATATGTGAATGAGACATGAGGTGCTCACAGCCTCTGAGCTTGTCGTTCAGCAGCTAAAATAGAAGCACTAAGCACACAGGCCAGAGCAAAGCTAAAGAACAGAACCTCTGCAACAGCAACAGCAACAGCCTTGTCCAGCCGCTACTTCAGCACGAGGCGCACATTTACAGCAGTGAGGAGCATCTGTCACGCCAGCTCGCCTTTTTTGGACTGAGGTACTTTTGTAACGGCTATTTTACTTGCGTCTGCATGATTCTGGCATTTACCCCAGTTGTTTATTTTCGTATTTATTGGATTCAAAAAAACAAAAAAAAATAGGTGCGTGTTCATGTGTGGCTCTGAAGCCTGAACATGCTCCTGTTACCAGCTTTACCACCTTTTGTGTGAATTTTGTTTTCGCTGTATAAGCATGTCGCTTGGTTCAAATAAGGGACAACAAAAAATTAACACAATACACCTCCTGCTCTTCCACTGGGGCTGGATGATGGATTAACATGGAAGATAGAAACTAGGTCTGCACACCACTCTTGTTCCATGAGATTCTACTGCAGTAAACATCATTGTCACCAGTTTTGTTTCCATCGTCAGGCGTGTTGAATCAGTGATGGGCGCCCATGCTCTGCAAATTTTCATTTCATGCAAATGCCACAGAGGCTTATTTCACTGATTACTTTTACCTCCTCTCTGGTTCGAAGGTAATCAGTGAAATCAGCTGGTGTGACGCATGGCTGTCTCTCACACATTGTTGCCCACCTCTGATCTAAATGCTTATAAAGACTTCTGAATCCCTTTTCTCTGTGTGAAAATGGATAGAAAAGATTATTGATTTTTATGTTGAGTTTAAATGATATTTCGACATTCATATCAGTTCTTCTAGGGATACCAGTCACACATTTCCTCCCCTACTAATTCTGGTAAAGTACATAATGTAGGTGTATCACTGAATCCAAAGACGCGACGATGCCCATTTTTTAAATGAAATCTTCCACCGGGAAGTGTTAAAAGCTATAGCTCTCTCATCCTCTTTCCTCTACTTTCTCCTCCCCCTTTGCTGTCATCTGTCCTCCTTCACTGACTTTTGTCCTCCCGCCCTCCTCCTCACCCTTCCGCCTCTGTCCCCCTCCATCCTGTGAGAGATCAGAGAAGGTCTTCCACTCTGCTGAGCTCATTTCACAACACCAGGCAGAGTACTTGTTTCACAGTACAGCCTCCCTTGAGTCAAAGAGAAATGTAAAAAAAATGTGTGTGTGATTGTGTGTGTTCTCACAACTTCTAATGTATCCAAAATCAGGAGTGGAGGTTATTTTAGCAGCAGATACTACGGAAATGTTCAGTCCAAATGATGCTCTTATTTCAATGATGATTGCATGACTTATTTCTTTTAGTGCCGTGTTGAAGTTGAGGGTCGATGGATACTTTTTTCAGTTCTTTTGGGCTTTTGGTTTGACTTATATTTGTCAGGAGACCATGGCTGTACTGTATTCCAGGATGGGACTCCAATGCTAAATGTTCTTTATTCTACAAACCTCTATTTTCTTAATCATTTTCTCAGAACTTTCCTGGATGTATTTTGGTATAAATGAAAAGAACAAGACAGGATTTGAAAGAAAGGGTGCACTGACTTAAATATTCTAGGTCACATTAGAAGTTTATTGAAAGTAATTAGTTAATTAGTACCAATTACTCAGTTTTTCCATATAATTAGGCGCCATTGATACAGGCCTTAACAAAAAGTTAAAATACAGACCTATGTATGTGTGTGTGTGTGTGTGTGTGTGTGTGTGTGTGTGTGTGTGTATCCATGTCTTCTATGACTGAAATTT
>OMLP01035545.1:12770-23856 GCA_900302685.1 Spondyliosoma cantharus
GTAATGGCTGTACCGAGCGAAATCAATAGGGACATACTGGCTTCGCTCACACATACGACACACTCCCCACTCCACTCCAATCACAGTCGACTTGTTCTCCTTCATTACTCTCAACCAGGCAGCTGCTTCTCTTCCTCTCTATTCCATCGTCTAATTTGTCTCTCACTGTCTTCTTCACTCCTCAATCTTTCCTATGCTTCATATGCATAAGGTGGCTCAATCTAGTGAAATTGAGTTTTGGTGCCGTTCGTTGGAACCTGTAATCGATACCGGGGAGCCATGAGGACATTATGAAAGTCAATAGACATTAAAAGGTGCAGTGCCGGGTAAATGTACGTAGCTGATTGCTCTGCAAAAGCCCTTTTTTTGAATTGTGTTTGCCAATATGTAAGAATATACACCTTAATTAATACCATGTCAAGTTTTCATTAGACTTTTTTTCACTTATTTAAGAATACAAACAAGTAATGAACACAATCAGTTAATCAACAGAAAATGTACATTTAGAAGAGGCTTATTAGCTCACCGCTGTTTCCCAATGTCGCTCAGACATTCAACTCTATATTGCACATATAGTATATGGCTATGTAGAAAAATGATCTACTTTTAAAGATTAACTACACAGTTATATATCAAGTAGTTAAAACAGTCTTCACTTTGACCAGTAAAATTAAAATGATGACTTGACATAAATATTCAGAATAGTAATGCAATGATTTGATATATGAATCTCTCTAAGAGTCCATTCTAAAGACATTCTATAGATGTAGGACCCACAGTAATGTTGGGCATGTTTATGGACAATGTGCACCCCCGATCCTGATTTATTTATTATTTTGTTTATTTTGTTTTTATTTTGTCCAGTCATATACTAATATATTGTCATCTGCAACCGCAACAATAATATGGAATAGTAGGTAAATGGGTGGTTATAATAAGTAATGCACTCAGGCACTTTGGGCAGCAGGGGTCCTTTGTATGTGACTCAGGTGGGCGTGAATGTTTCGTGAATGTCTTAGTCCACGTTATTAGCCTGCATGCCATGTAGCCACGTTGTGCTGATGTGCCTGTTCCTCTGTATTTCCAGGTGAGCATAAGTGATGGAAAGCAATAGAGTTACCACCTGTAGCCTGAGAAGATGTGTGCAGAATATCATCAGTGTGTATGTATTGTGCATCGTGTTAAAAGTATCAATTTCTGTTAATATTAGAGGAAATGCGAACAGTGATCGCGCATGTTGCTCAGTCCACGTTATTAGTCTGCATGCCATGTAGCCACGTTGTGCTAATGTGCCTGTTTCTCTGTATTTCCAGCCAAAGAGAACAGTAAATGGATTTATTTTCAACTCATGCACGCCTGGAAGTTCCTCTGTGTGTCCAAGTGTGCTACGTAGACATATTTTCCTCATTTGACATTGTAAATACAGTTTGACTTAAGAACTTCATAGTAGATTTCATATTCCATTTCTTACTTTTTCAAACATTAATTTGTGTGTCAGAGTGGGGACAGATTGTTTTTGTTGCCCAGGGGTCTTGTACCATTAATCTGGCTACGACGCCAGCTTGGACTCTTGGAATCTTGTATTCTTCTCTTAGACTAAATGATCAGCCAATGAATAGAAAAATCCACAGATGAACCAACACTGAGGATAATTGTTAGAGAAGTCTTCATGTAAGAGACGTCATGTCGACACTGATGCCATGCTGCCCTCACAAAGATTTAAGGAATTGTTTTATCATGTGTTTTTACCTTAAATGTGATTAATTTAGTTGTTTTGTTTCCCTGGCATCAATAAGGGCACTGCTGGTGGGTCGGCAGTGTATAACAGGACCTAACATCTCTAGTTAAATGTATGGTATATTCTGTAAGCTTCCACAATGGGTTTCCTGTGCTGACCAGCTGAGCTCAGAGCTCACAGGCCCTCCAGGGCTTGAGTGCTTATTTGGATTTGCACTGCTGATGAATAAACACAGATCCATGCATGTACACACAGAGAGCTCTAATCCCTACGCACACTGTAAACAAAAAAAAACTGTGTCCATAACGCGCAACAAATGGAAGAAAAATAGCCAGGAGCTGCTGGAAATTCTGCATTCTGTTGCGAAGTGCTACTGAACTGAGCCTGTCAACCTGATAGTTGAAGTTTATGATACTAGAATCAAAGCACTGTCAATCCATAGGGGTGTTGTGTGCACTGTAGCAGCAGCCTTGTTGCACTTAAAGGAGGTGATGATGATGAGGCGGTGGACTATGTACTGTGATACTGCGCAAGAGTTATGTCAGCCATAAAAGTGTGACAAATAGTTCGTCCATCCTCTTGGGTTTCCATGGAGCTGAATATAGCTGCACACACATCAGCAAAAATGTTGATCACACACACACAGAAGGAAGAGAACAGACTCTCTTTTGACCAAACAAATCACCGGCTGGTCAAAGCTTGCTTTGGGTGTCTGTTCAGGCCGCACAGCATCAGCACTCAGCTGCTGGAACTAAACTGCAGTAAAATGTGGACGTTTGTCCCTCACCTTGCTTTTAAATGATGGAGTGGCGGTTGCAAATGCAGTTGCGTGTGTTCTCTGTTCCTCTTTCCCTGTCAGATTCAGTCAAGTTCTTTTCTAAACAATTGCACAAGGAACAAATTGGTAATTGTGAGGGTTAAACCCATTGCAGTGCATCATTTAAATGAAATGGTGATACCTAAGTTTTAAGAGCAATATTCTGTGTCTACTACAATCTCAGCGTACAGAACAGGGTTTCGTTTTTTATTTGATAGCTGTTCAATTTAGAGAGAAAAATCAAATAACCAACGCGGTTTAGAGATTTCAACATCTCAGCTTTTAAGATTTCATTAAGTACAACTTTAAATCCATCAAAAAAAACAATATACATTAAACAGAGGATGCATAAACAAGGTGATAAATAAAATACATTAAAACCTCTACCAAACTTTATTACAAATTGAAATAAGCAAGCAATGTCGTCTTTGCATCTCTCAGCATCCACAAAGCCATTGAACACTAGTGACTTCAATACCGAGAGAGACCACCAAATCCAAATACTGGAAATCCCTATCAGAGGCATGCTAGAAGAAGAGGCTCGAAGAAGAATGATGCTATAGTAGTGCTATATCAAGATGTTAGTTGCTTCTAAATCAACATTCACAATCAACTGAGCCAAAAAACAAGACTTCCTCGCAGAATTCCACACAAATTATCCCATTTCCCCTCAGAGTATTTATAATCTTATCCTGATGCTGATGCAGTGTATGACCCCTGCTTCACTTCCTGTGTTTGCTTCTTCCTTTAGGCTGATTTTAGAGTTATACCATTCCGCAGAGTACCAGTGTCGAGGTGTTGTTCCTCGTGTTCCTCCTCCTGGCTGTTTGGAATGGCACAGAGCTGCCAGCTATACAGTGCACAGAAATAGTACAACTTTCACCCCTAGGTGCTACCACACTCAGACGTCCCTGCAGTCCCTGTCGAGGCCATCAAGTCGAAAGTGACATATCTGTTGTAGCCAAAAGCTTTCATTGTGTTGGAGCCATATTGAATCCTAAAATATAATTAGAAATTATGTAAACTTGTTTTCAGTTACTTATGGTATCCTTATTTATAAATGAAATTATTATTATTATTATTATTATTATTACTACTATTATTATTATTATTATTAAGGAAATGAATGAAACATTTAAAATGTATAAAGGCACTCAAAGACGCTTATTTTATTTTCTATTTGATGGTGACGTATGTAATGCGCCTCCCATGGACAGGTGGCTATTTAATTTCTTTGAATGAAGTTTTGAGAGGGTTAGGAGGCGGAGCGTTAAAAGTTTTCCGATCACACGCTCACACACACACACAACCTTGTGTACTAAGTTACTCGTTTAATTTGATTTTGTAAAGTTGGAAAGTCAACCGGAGATTTATGTTCAATAAACATCAGACTTGGATGAGCGTCGTCTCCGAGCATGCTTTTTACGACTTGTGTCGGTACCTCTGCACCTTAACCTCAGCTGGCTAAAAGGAAATACACAAAGGATTAGCCACTTCACATTGCAAGGCTGTATGGACAATATCTCAGATCAAGACTAATTTAGATCAAGATCATGTAATAGAAGAGTGTATAATGAAAGTACAGTACATCTCTAAGATACACACACAACCTGCAAACACCAAAAACAAAAACTATGCAGACTAATTAATAAACAATAATCAAGTCAGACATATTATCATGGTGCAGTGTTGAGGATGAGTTCAGGAGTCACAGCCTGAGGAGTGAAGCTGCTCTGTAGTCTGGTGGTACAGCAGCAGATACTTCTGTATCTGTTGTCGGGTGGCAGCAGGGTGAACAGACTGTGGCTGGGTGGGTGTTGTCTTTTAGTATCTTTGGACTTCACATTTGATGCCATCTCATATCACTGATGACAAAACAAAAGTGAATTACCTAATGTATTACATTTCCAGATTTTACAAGGGGGTATAAATAATTAGAGTTTGTCCCAGACAGTGGTTCAGTTTATCAAATCACAAAAATACATTTTTTTATCATTTTTTAAGGGAGTCTGTTATTACATTGGACATTTTCTTGTTATGGCGATACAGATGTATTCATTGTATGAGCTCAGTGTCTTTGCAATTGCCTTTTGTTTTTCTGTGATCCTCCATGATGTCGCTGAAGGTCAGTAGGAGACAATATGTCTTCACTTTTCCCGCAGTTGTGAAACAACACAGCACAACACTTCGGTCTGGAGAATCTGTGGCCTGACAACTGACTGCTAGCCTCTATTCTCTGTCCTGCTTGTATTCAGTGCTGCTCACTCTCTTGCTCCACCACACACTGGTTCTGCATACATTACCCACTGCTGTATTCCATAAAGGAGCTACGCCACTCTACACAAATGTAACCCTAATAACGCATGCTGCTGCTAGGCAACAGCCATACTCATGTAGCATTCACGTGGTTGTGCATCGCTCAAACCAGATGTATTTAAGATGAGGCTTAAGTTTAGTTCATGTAACTGACAAGAATTCATTCTAAGCCCGACGTAGCAGCTAGGACCAGGCTTACTAAAGACTAAAGCCCTTGCTGTTCACAAACCATTCCAGTTCGTGATCTTTCAAGTCAAGATGATTCCTATTGTGCCTTTAAAGTTTACGAGAACTTGTCACTGAAAGTAGGTTGGGAACACACCTCTCTTTGAATGGCATTATTGGAAGTTTTCTGTAAACTTTGGAGGCCAAACACTTGCAGCCTACCAGCGTGGACAGACAGGCAGTTTTCATGAGTCAGTTGCCTTTCTGTCCTAAAACTCAAACTAACCAAGTTGTGCAGTCTGTCAGTGAAGAGTAGCAGCTGGTGGCTCCATGTGTTTTTGAGGACACACATGGCGGTCTTCACCCAGTCTCCTCAGGCCAGCAGAAGGAGCTGGCAGAGGCGAGAACCGTGGGAGTATTTTGGAATGAACAAATACTGCAAATTATGAGGAAAATTGGGAATGAATTTGATCTAGTTTATTTATGTTTCTTCCAACTCAAGCTGAAATCCTACTGGCTGTTGCTGGAAGTTACATCCAGACTGACTTGCAATGGTTTTAGATGTCTCACATGAGGGCTTATCCCATCGTGTAGCCTCTAGTCTTCGCTAGCTCAAGGAGTAATTTAGACAAACGCTATATTGTCTAGAGCCGGGTGTTGCACCTCTGTATTTTACTTCTCTTTTTTTGTGTGCTTTTGTTGGTTGTGTGGTTGGTGGATTTGTTAGTTTGTCAGCAGGATTAAACAAAAATTACAGGATGGATATCCAGGAAAGTTGATGGAGGATGGGTCTTGGCCCAGAATAGAGTCCATTGGTGTGGATCCGAATAAAGGGATGATCCAGAAGTTCTTTCTCACTTTCTCTTACATTGTGAGATAAGGCATAACATTTAACTTAATTTCTCAGGGAATGTTTCATGGACCATAACGAAATGAGGTTTTTGGTATCTACGAGTGAGGACAATTTGATGTGGATCCCAGATCCGATGAGCTTAAATGTTGGTTAAACTGGCAATAGACAAGTTTTTTGCTTCAATGCGTCACTATAAACATGTTGATTACGCACTGTGATGGATATAGAATAATGAAAGTGTCAGTGTTTAAATTGGTTCCCTATAAACTTCCCTATCACTACATAGTTCTGTTTGCTACACTCTCACCTGGGAAAGGGAAGGTCAACTGCGATTCCATTTCTATTGTAGACTAAATTCAGTACATTCACTTCTCATCCTGTGTTGTTGTTCATTGTGACTCTGAAGAAAACGACCCAGTTGTCTTGTAACAGTGGCACCAACAGAAATACTACTTGGAAAGGCAAGGGGGAAAAAGTTGCCACTTTAAGCATTCGTGGGTGGTTTAAATGTTCGAGTGGTACAGAGCTATCGAGTGTGATGCTGGCTTAGGCTCGATTTAATTATAGGGGACTGTTGGCATTGGCAGAGGAATGTGCTCTATTGAGTGCCATTGGAGTTCAAAATGTGGAGCACAGGAAGAACTGAAAGGTGGTGAGGAGTGTCTGGTTAAATACTTGGTCTTTTCTACTTATTCCTTGGAAATACATTTTCTGACATAAGCTAAAATGTTGCCATTTTTGATGATTCAATTTAGAGTTCTTTTGCTTTTTCTTGTTTTTATACTTTTGACAGCTTTGCCTTTATCTTTGTTTCTCAAAGCAGAGCATGGAAATAAGTATGATTTTCTTGTCACTACTGAAAGTATTTAGTAAAGAGTGGGCATCCAAATAACATTCAGGGTCAACTGTCATCGTCACCATCAAAACCACCGATGAGGTTCTGAAGTTGAGAAACCATGCAGTAGTTGTACTCGGAGCTCCGTGTGCACAAAGCTTTGTCATGTGTGTGTGTGTGTGTTTGTGTGTGTGTGCGCATGCATATGTGCACGTGTGTGTGTGTGTGTGTGTGTGTCTTGGTGTGCACTCTTCTCCTCTGTGTCGCGCACTCCAACTAACAGCCTGTACAGTTTCTTTTTTTCTTTGAAGCAAGCTCTCAGTTGTTTTTATTATGGAAGAAAAGAGTCACATAATTGGGATAGATATAAGATTATATTGTGTTTCAGAAGAGGCCTTTGATATCACTGATAGTAACTTGGCTTTTGCGTCTTTGATTAGACATGAAAGCGCCATAGGCACAATGTGGCTCAGCAGCGAGCACAGGCTGGCTCTGCTGTTTTTAATGACCATTTGCTTTCCATTTGCATAATATGTGGCAGTAAATAGAAGCCTTTGCTTTAGATCAAAAAATATTCATGCATTTATGTATATCTATCACTGACTAGACAGAAATGGGCTACGATGATTACTCTCTGTGCTGACATGAAAGCCAAATTAAAGTTTGATTACAAAGCTTGTCGAATCTTTGTTTGGTGTTAGTACCTTATCGAGGTTTGGCTTTGACTAAGTTGGCGGTCACATTGAAAGTAAATTGTGTTGTTCTTTGTGCTTGGCTTCCACTCATATGGCCCTTCTAGATGTTTCTGAGAGTTATCCCACACAGGCTTTGAAAATAAGTGAATCTGTAGCTGAGGGACAATTCCTGAAGCTGGACAGGAGACATGGGGTACATCCAAGTTCATGTTTCATCCACGTTTCCATGATGATGATGGTGATGCTGGTGTCTTTTAAACAGTTTTTTAAACAATGATTAATAGGCTAAATGTTTCAGGAAACATGGAAATAATGTAACATATAGAACCCCACGCTCAGCAATTGCCAGTCCACAAAAAATAAAATAAATGTTGCAAATAAATTAGGCAACTTATTTGTCCTCTTGTTGTTCAGACCCAGACTGAGCACAGATTTCCATCAGGAATTTTCCCTGTATTTTGGGTTCTTGTTGCCAGACCTGTCAGGTGACCCGTCTGCACAGGTACTTGTACTGTACAGTGTGTCTCTGAACTTGTTTTATGTCTGAAGAAGGCTTGAGCCCGAAATGTCACAAGTGGAGATAATGAATGTTCATGGGAGTATATCTAGTGTCTCATTTTCACAACTCTGCTTGTACATTTCATAAATATTTTGACACGTTCATGGTGCGTTACTTACCTCCCACCACTTGGCTCGTAGTGGCTGAGGTGACAGTTTTTTTCCGTGTTGTCTGAATCAAACAAAGGTTTAAAAATGTGTATGTGTCTCTATTTTTGTTCTTGGCTATTTTCTCTTTATTTCCTTGATTATCACCCAAAGGCATCTTTCTATCGAAATATCTATCGAATATCGACGTGGGGAAAGTAGCTGTTATTGTTTTTTAACCCGGCCTAACTGTAGCTGGTGCGGCCCTTGCTTTTGTCGACATAATTACTCCTCCTTTTGCTCTACCTGAAGTGCAGCTCACCTTAACACTAAATGGAGTAATTAGCCTGTGGAGACCACCTCCACCTCCGCCAGGCTACAAATAGATCCTAACCCACAGAGAACGTCTGGCATCACACACTGCTGCGAACCACAGGTAGACAGACCTAATGAATGGAGCCTTTGTGCGTGCGTGCGTGTGTGTGTGTGTGGATGAGAAAGAGGAAGAGAAATGAAAAGTAGTGTTGGGGATTAGTGCTCACTACTGTCTGTGTACTGTTTCAATTGATTTCATATCAGTGAGCTGAAAACTATTGATACAAATCCTAGGTGCTGTATTGTAGGCAACTGGACTTGTTTCAGTGTCTTAAAGACGTTTCACCTCTCATCCAAGAGGCTTCTTCAGTTCTAACTAACTGGAGGGGAGCTGCAGGTTGTTTTGTCATTACTCTGTTCAGGCATGAACAGGCATGAACAGAGTGATTCAGTTTATGCTGTTCAATGCAGCCAGGACTGCACAGATTTGTACATTGGGGAGAAAGACAACCTCCCCATAAACGAAGCACCTAGAACAACAATGACCTGGACTACTGAGAACCTTCATCATCACATCTTGCAATGTTCAAGGAAGTGGGAAGTAATTCCTGGATCTGTCGCTTTATACGGATCAGCATTCAAAAGTTAATGGGGTCTACTCTCTGGGGCCCTGGGCAGTTACCCACTTTTCTCTTTTGGTAATCCAGCCTTGCTTACTGTGAATAGGCTGACCTTATTTGAATCAGGTATTTTACAGCTATACTACTTTATTTAACACTGTTGCAATGGAGACATTTAGGTTAATAAGTAAATACCAGCATTTTATGAACTCTGTAGCATCGGCATATTCTACATAAGTGTCATGAGTTTGCACTGCTTGGCTTCATGAGGCTATTCCCATTAATAGCTTTATTCAATAAATAATTTGACTATTAACATTGGACTTGTCATACTGCTTAGTGCTGATCTACTGCTAAATGTACATCATGTACATGTGTTGTCATCAACACACAGCATCGCTCATCTGTCTTCTGGCTTGGCTAAAATAGCGGATAGTTAATAGCCTTTGTACATTGTTGCAACAATGCGTTGCTTCTTTCTCTTGCTCTGCATGACTTTCACGTCCTGACACTGCTGATCATGATGAGCTATATTGTAATATTTTTGTTGGGGCATTTTTAGGACATCATGGCAAAACAGACAAACTATTTAAATTGATCTTCCTGGGTAACACTAGCACAGTCGCTGAATGATGTGTGCCATCTTTGTACATTCATGAATAAACAAATAAAATGAGATTCAGCTTTAATGGGAAGTAGTCGATACATGTCAGAATCAGAATCAGAAACAGATTTAATACCAAGAAGGATTTTATGTCAATGTAAGCAGCTGATGGATGTTGTGTGCTCTATTGTAACTGATTAAGTTCCTATGTACGCTCTAACACACACATGTACAAACACGTACACATGTGCCACTGATCCTAAAAGCTCAGCTCTAATTGGACATTTTTGTGGAGCTGGTTGCTTGTGTCCCTATTGGCTACCCTGCTTCTATCACAGCACTCTCTTGAGGTGCTCTTTTATGTCCTTGAACTTTGAACTAAAGGTAACAAAAGCATAAATGATGATAAAAAAAGCAATGAAAGCAATGCAAAGGCATCAACCACTGCAATTTGGCTGATGCTATCGAAGCCTAATCATTTTCTAAGAGCAGCTGAGATATTTGTGTTAATTATTTTTGACCTTAATGGCTTTCCGTACTAATACAGTGGCCTTCTTTTGTCTGATGAACATATCTAAAATCCAGCTGGAGATAAAACAAAAAAAAAAGAGCTTTGTGACTCTGTATACGGCTAATAAAACTGTCTCTTCTTCTTTTCTTTCTTAGTTTAAGCTCTCACCTTCAGAGGTTTACTTTCTGTTGTAGCTGACCCTAGATCTGTCTGTGGGTGAAGCTTGTGGGGTCTGGGGTTGAGAGGAGAGGGATTTGCCTTAGGTACCCCTTCAGCTTTGGCTTGTCGTTTGTCTCCCCACTTACTCTAAAGCCAAAGGCTGTCTGTGCCCTTAACACTGAAGTCTGTTTCTCTCTGACTCATTACCGTTTTGCATAGCAAGACTGAAGAATATATATGTATGCATGTATGTATGTGTGTATGTATGTGTATGTATGTATGTATGTATGTATGTATGTATGTATGTATGTATGTATGTATGTATGTATGTATGTATGTATGTATGTATGTATGTATGTATGTATGTATGTGTGTATGTATGTATGTATGTATGTATGTATGTATGTATGTATGTATGTATGTATGTATGTATGTATGTATGTATGTATGTATGTATGTATGTATGTATGTATGTATGTATGTATGTATGTATGTGTGTATGTATGCATGTATGTGTGTATGTATGTATGCATGTATGTATGTATGTATGTATGTATGTATGTATGTATGTATGTGTGTATGTATGTATGTATGTATGTGTGTGTGTGTGTGTGTGTGTGTGTGTGTATGTATGTGTGTATGTATGTATGTATGTATGTATATATGTGTGTATGTATGTATGTATGTATGTATGTGTGTATGTATGTATGTATGTATGTATGTGTATGTATGTATGTATGTATGTATGTGTGTATCTATGTATGTATGTTTGTATGTATATATATGTGTGTATGTATGTATGTATGTATGTAT